>PVJD01003034.1:0-177162 GCA_004026545.1 Mormoops blainvillei | reverse complement strand
GTGCTTTCTGTGGTTAAAAATTACTCACCGTTTGAAAAGCAATTCTTGGCATGATACTTATGCCCAGTAGAGACAAAATGCCTGAGCATGGGAGATAAGTGACTGTGTGATTAGAATTGTCCATCAGAAGCTTGGTTTTGTTGGGGCAATCAAGCCTTAAGGTCAGGAGAATGCAATAGCAATCTACTGTCCTATGAAACTGATATACAGGGCCGGGGCAGAGCCAGAGGGCAGGTTACATGTTTCACAAAAGGTGGTTCAGAATTCCAGTTCACTTATCTTTCAGGCAATATTGCCTCTCTCACAGCTCACACCTATTGCCTCTGGGTTAATTTGACAAGCTAGTGAAAGAACAAGAGAAAGAGAAGGGTTCTGGTTCATAGATAGGCCTGCTCAATATTTTGTGCAAGGCATTACATCATATTACAGTTCCAGTTATTGTGTCCCTAAAGGACAGAGATGAGGAAGATTCCTTTAGTTAGTCAGAGAAAGTTGATTTTCTTCTTTGTATGACGGGCTAGGGGTTCTGGGGTAAAGAATGCATGAAGCTTTGGATATTGTCAGACGGTTTTACAGGTGGTAAGTGCCTGGAGGAAACAAAATTGAACAGAGAGCGTGATTCAGAAAAAGGTATGTAGATAGACTTCTGGGATTAACTTGAAAGTATGTGGGTCTTTTTTGTCTCATATAAGTGAATACCGGAAATCTTCTGCTACAGATGAATAACTTACACTAACTGTTTCATAGCTACTTGAAACTATTTCCTAGAAAATTATAAATTTCTGAAGTAGGCGATGATAATGTAATTTGAAACTTTATTTAACAACCTAATTTGTCCTTCCCTCCACGCAGCCGATGTAGGCAGTTTTATAACTAAATTATTCTAAAACTTTAAAATATTGATCATTTTAACCCTATACAAACTGTAATTAATAGGATTTTGCAGGTATATGTACAGATCCTGTAAATAAGTGGAAAGTTTTCCCAGTTAATGACCTTATTTTAAACCAAACAAACTGGTTTTTAGGGAGACACTAAAAGTTTTGTTATAAGGTTTATCAGATCATTACTGAGTTTATTATCTTGTAAAACCAAATCGATAGGCTTCAGAATTCCATATATTTGGATAGTTTAATTCCTGTAGGAAATAATACAATAAGGATGCCAGAACACATCTCTAAGGACTAAAAATATGGGGAATTTTTAACTTTAAAAAAATACTTTATTATTATTTTTTACTATGGTCACTTTTTGCAAGTGAGCAAAATGGCCTCTGTTTTAAAGGTGGAAAATGAGAAAACAAAAGATCTTAAAAGTTCTGAACAATCAATGTTTTGAAAAAAGGAGTAAATGGAAAATATTCAAACACTTTTTTTTTGCAGATCCTGTTAATATCAGATACCAAAAAAACTGTACTGTTAGTCTATCAATGTAATTGTGACTTGGTTTCAGTTTTGTTTAAAGAAAACCTGCTAAGTAGATTTTAAAAAATTAACATGATGCCAATTGCATGCAACAAAGCCAATGGGAATGAACTTCTGTGCTATATGATCACTTTTACTTGTTTTGTTTTTACATGACAATTATTTAGAATCTGAATTTTTAAATAGCATGCAACAGTACTGTTAGAAACTGGATGCTTGAGCTCCCAAAATTCACTTGCTGAAACCTAATCTCCAGTATGATATATTTGGAAGTGGGGACTTTGGGAGGTGATCAGGTCATGACGGCAGAAAACTCGTGAATGGGATTAGCACTTTCACAAAGGAGGACCCAGACTGCTCCCTTGTCTCCTCTGGCCACCACGTGAAACCACAATGAAAGACAGCTCTATAGGAACCAGAATGTGGGTCCTTGCTGGACACCTTACCCACTGGCATCTTAATCTTGACTCTAAAAATATACATTTCTATTGTTTATAAACCAACAGCTTATTTTAGTTAGTTATAGCAGCCCAGGTGGATGAAGATAATCACTTGGTTTATGTTCCAAAATAAAGAATAAAAAGAATAAAAATGTTTTGATCAATTCATTGGAATGTGTTCTTTAGTCTTGTGATCTCTTCAGTGTATGTGAATAACATTTAATAAATTTATTAGAAAATAAAAATTAATGTTATAAGAACATCTCATTTTATTACTATATGTTGTGTCAGTTGTGCCCGCCAATAGGAAGACGCTGAGAAAAAATTAGGAGAATATGACTGATTTTGAGAATACAATCTAAAACTTACAAAGGAGAAATGAAACATAGTAGGGGAAGAATGGTGCGGAAAGAAAGCACTCAGACTGCCGTGTAAGTCCGATGCAGGTGAATAGAGAAGGAGAGAAGAAGGAGAAAGCCGGAAAGGCTGAGAAACAGTCAGTCCGCGGTGCGTCTCAGCCGCAGTCACATATAACCTGGCACGAAGGTGCGGAGCAGCCTGCCCAGAGGTGAGTCCTGCCCTGGGCAGCGAAGGCCAGGCCTAGGGCCCCGCCGCGCTCTATCATTGGGTGGGGCTGTGTAAAGACAGCGTGGCTCCAGCTTGAAAGCAGAAAAGAAAACGGTCCTGAAGGCACTAGCAGATGGAGTCTGCTAGCTCACTAGACAGCTGCTCCTTAATGGTAGGTTTTTTTCCAGAAAACCAAACAAGCAGCACATCTCTTGGCTGCCATATATGTTAAATTTATTTTCTTGGAGAGACAACTTAGAGTTTTTTAAACTGTCAAACATTTTATTAAGTAACATTATAAAACAGGAAGTACTGGTTTTCTACCCAAAGGAAATGAAAACAGCCTTTTGACGAGATATACACATTCTCATGTGTATTGCAGCATTACTCACATTAGCTAAGATGACAATGCCCCTGGTGCTCATTAACAGGTGAATGCATTAAAAAGATGTGGTGCATACACACTATGCACTATTATTCAGCTATGAGAAAAGAAGGTAGTCTCCCATTTGCAACAACCTGGATGGACCTTGTGCTCCATAAGCACTGTAAGTCAGGTGGAGAAAGATGAGTACTATGTGATATCACTTATATGTGGAATCTAAAAGAGTTTAACCTGTAAAAACCAGACAGTAAAGTGGTGGTCACCAGCAGATGGGGTAGAGTGGTGCTTAGAGGTACCAACTTGGAACAAGTAGTAAATTAAATAAGCCATACAGATCAAATGCACAATGTAATGAATACTGAAAATGATGTGTTATAATTATGTAATGTGGTAAGTACCTCTACATCATCAATAGTAGTACAATATATAAATGTAATAAAGTAGCAAACTATACCTTAAATCTACACAATGCTAGACATCATTTATTTAATAAAATAAATAATTTTAATAATGAAAATTATCATTTAATTCTTCCTTAAGGTACTTGTTTGAAAGATTAAGAGGCGTCATGTGAATGACTTAGCATGATCTCCAGTATCCATAAAGTGTAGCCACTAAATTAGCATTAGTTTATTTATTGGTATTACAACTTTTCATCCATGGATTTATGTGGTAAATATAAGTGTGTGTTTGTGTATAAATAGTCATTCACTCAACAATATTTATTGCATTCTTACATTGTACATTGTATGCAAATAATCATTGGATTTTTGAGGTAATATGATACAGCTAATGGGGTGTTGAATTCTATTACTGTTTTGTAGAAGACAAGTATGATAATAAAGCACAATTTTATCCTAATTTCCCTAGAAATGACAGAGTCTGGGGCATAAAATGAAGTGTTTATACTTTACTGGAAAGTGAAATCTTAGAAAACATAAATGACAGAAATAGAACTGTGAGGTGTGGAAGGATACAGTGCAAATATAGGGAAATATGTTACTAAACCAGCCACTGATTTACAATACAAATGGTTGACCAGCAAGACAAAATGGATATCTTTAGAGACACTCTGAAAGAAAAGGGAGAATTTATCTGCTAATTCGCTTCTATCTCAAGTCTTTCATTAGTCAAAATTTGCTCTACACAGAGTTGACTCCCTGTGGCATTTTTATGTTTCATGTTTTGGATCCCCCAGCAGTCACTGGGAAAGTGCAAAGGATTGTGATGATTTCCTGCAGATGTTGGTGATTCTAGGACTTTAGAAAAACCCATACAAAAGAAGTAGCCTAGTGTCATTCTTAAGTGTTAACATATTGGACTTAGACATAGAAGGATTTAGAAACTGTGTGGTCCTTTAAACCTGTTTAACTTTGGACAGTTACTAAACTTCTAAATTTCTTAGGGTATGTGTCTTTAAAATAGAGATAATAACAGTGTTTGTTGCATACATTTATTGTAAAAAGTAAAAAATAAAATAAAAAATAAATAACCCTCAGGGCTAGCCCAGTATTTGCCATATGGCTAAGTCTTAATAATATTGGCTCTTTTATATTGCATTACTGTAATATGCTATTGCTGTAATGTGTAACCCATTTATTACTCTAGAATGGATGGAAGGCATATACAACATGACTGATAAGCATATCTTACATCAGGGCATATTTAGAGCTTTAAGCCATTTTTCCCCTCTAAGAGCCACCGATAATATTTTGCAAAACTTAATATACTGGAAGAAAACAATCACTCTGCCAATAACTCCATAATCTTGGTTGACCTAATTATAATCTCATTTTCTGCTTAATTTGAAACCTTTTTTGAAATCTCTAAAGAATTTTTAAAAATGTTTTTGTTCTGATAATAGCTGAACTCTAGAGTAAATAGAAATATGTGGATTTTGAATTTCCTTGTGAAATTTTGGTGAACTTTGAATCAGTGACTTTTATAGTAAATATTGGGTCAAAATCTCAAGTAGAGGGTGGTGTCACAGAGAGTTTTACAATTTTCAGAATTTTAAATCTCATTTCCTTGTCAAAAGAAGCATCTGTAAAGAAATTATTTCTTATGGATATAACATAATTTTAATACATAATTTTAATATACACTGAGTTTAATTTGATTTGGTTCCCCAAAGAACTACTAAGGCAATGAATTCTGAGATTGAGATTCTCAACAATATAATTGTATGAGAATACTGTAACAGTTATCTTGTTAGTTTTTCCTGGGAAGTAATGTTTTATGCATACATTAGAAACTTCTTGAGAACCTTAAGGGGTCCCCAAATATGATCAACAACTCCCTTATCAGAACTCCAAATAAAGAATTAATCAAGAAGTAGCAGATGAAGACCAGAATAGTCCCTTGGTTGCTGTTAGAGGCCCAGAAATAGAAGGAAGACTAATGTATGAGTTAGCTGCTTTCTAGGTGGTCACAAACTGCAAGAGTGACAACAAGTGATCTACCTGTGGGTAGCTGGCCCCCAAGGAAGATGTAGATAAAATGAGCATACGTAGTTACTTTTCTCCAAACTTGTCACTCAGAAATGTCACTCTATTTCCTCATGGACATGAGTACCGAGAAAAGAGAGCTGCAGAGTTTTAGAGAAAAATCTCTGCTCAGGCAAATCAAGAGTAGGAAACAAGTATTCCCCTCAGTGAGAATGATCTATAAATGCACAGATACACTATTTTAAAAGTGTATTTTAATTAAAATCTCGTATGTCCAAAAAGCAATAACAACTTCCTCAAAATTTGGAATTTTTAAGAAAACAACAATAGCAACAAAATACTAGACCTAAAAGTGATGGTAAGGAAGCAAATTCTTTCTGTAGAAGTCTGAAGATTTATTGAGTTTAATCAAGTTACATAGTCCAGTATCTTATAAATATTACTATGATACAATCATAGGATGAACATGTGCCATATTTAGCTAATTAATAAATGAGAGAAGGTGCATCATGGTAAATTTAAATCAAAAGAACTATGTATAAGCATTGAAAAAAGAATTCTAGAAAGAGATTAGTAATTTATATACAAACAGGTCAACAGAATTATGTAGCAATGAAACAGTAGCCTTTGGGGTTATCTGAGGTACTGCACAGAAACAATTTTTACTTCTACCAGACAAAAATCTGCAAGATATCATACTTTTTGGGGACTTTGATTCAAAATTAGTGATAAATATTAAATGAATCAAAAACATTTTCCCTAGGAAATGAAATAAATTTTGAATAGACCTGTTAAACAATGATTTACTTTGAACCTGAAAAGATGTGTAGTCATTCTTTTGCTTAATTTTTAATTTCTTCACAACTTTTTAACAGTTTTCCCAATATTTTAACTCTCCAAAAGTATTTAATTGAAAAACAGTTGACCTATGAACTCAAAAATATTAGCAGAAAGAGAAGAAAATTAAGGTCTTTGACCTGTGAGACCAGTACGTTCTCCATCATATTGCAAGGCTTACAAGTAACTTTCTAACAATATTATCCTGAAAAATAAAATTAAAAAAAAATCTAAAATTTAGTGTTCAGAAAGCAAGGGCCCATTTTTAAAACTTAAGGAGCTGAGGCAAAAAGAACTATATTCTTTGCACAGACAGAATTGAAGTCAATTTCTTGGGATCCTGAAATACTAGCTATTTTTCATTTTGTTTAAGAATTTAAACACCTGATTTTACTTTTTCACATAAAAATACAAAGAATTCCTAACTTATTCCAATTATAACAGTGTTGTGAGATGGAGTAAAACTAATATATCTAATAACATTACTATTGATATATTATATCTAATAATATTACCTAATAATACTACTGGTATAGGAAACAGACTAATACATTAATGGGTGGTAACCCTTTGGGCTTAAATTAGTTGGCACATGAGAATTGATATGTGGAACTTTCTTTTAGAAATCATTTGTTTATAAATCAATTTTATTAGTGTATTTATAAGTGTAAGATGAATGTTTTTAGAACAAAAACATTTATATGTTGCTCCACATAACCTTTTACTATATCAGATGGAGTATTTAAAGTAAAGGATCCACTCCCTGAAAACACCAGTGCTAAACACCTACTCAGCACAGTGCGCATTTTTAAAACTTTTACTGAGATGGTTCTAAAAAAAACTGTTAGCTTACTGTAATTCATGATGAGAATAATCAGGAACAAGATGTCAAGCCACATGGCATCCACTCAAACCTGGCAAACATAATTCTTGAAAAGGCCTGAAGTCCCCTTAGAGACATCAGCTTCTCAGGGCACTTTCACAGCATTCTGAAAGGGTGGCAGAGGCACAACCCAAACATTTAGATAGGAATATAAAGAGCTCATTTTAGAAGAAATTTTATAATTTCAACTGTATTAATAATTCAAGGATAGTAGGTTGGATTTTAGGTGGCAGTGAAGTTTAAGTACTGGAATTTTACATTGTGAGTACAATATTAAAAAACCTGTTAGCTTATTGGACATTCATACTGCACGTTGGCATTAAATATAGTCATGCCTAGATCAAAACATTCAACATTATGAAGATGTCTATTCATTCCAAATTAATTTTTGTAATACTATTCACAATAATATTTTATTGATTTAAAACATTCAGGGAAATAATGGCCAATATAATACATAAGAGTGAGGACCCAAAAATACACAGAATTTATCTGTTAAAAATTATGTATTTATTCTTATGTGTTTAAACTCAGTCACCTTAAAAGTACACTCTATTGATGCAATACACTTATGGAGACATTTTTTTCCACTGCTCAAAACAGTTTTTGAATCATTGGTATTGATGCCTTTTAGTGCTTCTGCCATTTATTGTTTTACCTCTTCTACATTGGCAAAAAGTTTTCCTTTGAGGACTTTTTTCATCCAAGAAAACAAGAAAAAGTTGTTCTGGGCAGGATTGGGTGAATAGGGAGGGTGGGGCATGGGGGTCCTGCTGTTTTTGGTCAAATACTGCTGAACAGTCAGCACAGTGTGTGCAGGTGCACTTGTAAATCACCCAACAAGAAATCATCAAACACATTGAGTTTAAAAAAAAAAATCACTGAAGCTGTACACAGCTTCTCACAACAACACCAACTGGTGCACTGATACAGATGGGTTCCTAGAACACTCACCTAGCAGGGGAAGCCTGTCCTACAAGAGGCCTGCCCTCTAGAAGGTAATTTTGTTTTCTGGGGGTCCCTCATATAGTTGATTTATTTATAAATATTTTGTGGTACACTATTAATTGGAAGTTACCTCCCAAAATATTATTGGCACTAAAGTGGAGAATAAATACTATGGATTGAATTTTGTGGCTTTTGTAAAGAAAGACAACATATTTAGAAAGTGAGTTAATACACTAATAGTTTCTAAAAATGTTTTTCATAGACCTCTACTGTTTTTTATTGGTGCATCAGGATTCTTTCATTGTTTGATTCAAATTTAAATGTAACACGTAATTTACTTTTTAAAACTCTAATAAGAAAACAGAAATTAAATTTAAGCTTGTTAATATTAAACCTTAATGCAGACAATGGAAGTTTCAACTTTAACTGCCACGTCAGCTCAGAATAAAAATTTTTATTTATCTCTGAACACGTAATGCAAATTTGTTAGAAATGTGTCATTGACTTGGAATATTGCAGCTCTGCAACTGTCTATTTTTAAAAATAAGGTCCCTGATATGTCTGTCCATATAAAGTTTTACAAAGAGCACCCTGATAGAGCATAAGTCTATTTATTCAAATTGCTGGAAAAATTCAGATGCATCTTCTTGAGTTACACACTCAACAATTACATCAAAATGCATATAATGACAAGACGAATGATACCGACTTCAGTTTTACATGTCACTTAGCCTTCATGTTTATAAATATTTGAGCAAATTTTAGATATTTTAATTCTCATTAATCTAAAAGGTCCTGCTATGGATATGAGGCTGGCTAGTTTAACTATAAAGGAACCTGAAAATGCAAAGTGAGGTATTAAAATGGAGGGTTTTCAGGTTTATTTTATGTTCTTTTTAAAACATAAACAAAATATGGACAAATATTTACTCTTTCAGCTTTTCGTCAACTTGTGACTTATACACTTGCTGTTAGCTCTGCACTTCTGCCATGGGTTTAATTATTCCTGTATTATTCAATTTTGGATCTCTAGCTCAAATAGTACTTCCTCAAAGTGCCTCAGTTTACTCTACTTAAAGATTTTCTTGTTTCTAATTTTTTTAATTTTATTTTTCCACCTTTAGTGAGGTATAATTGACAAATAAAATAGTATTTAAAGTGTATACTGTGATATTTGATATTACATATACATTGTGAGGTGATGACCACAATCAAGTTCATTTCTTTGGAAAGACTTTTAAAATTTATTTTTATAGAGAGGGGAAGCAAGGGAGAAAAAGAGTGAAAGAAACATCAATGTGTAATTGCCTCTCACGTGCCCCCTACTGGGAACCTGGCCGGTAACCCAGGCATGTGCCCTGACTGGGAATCGAACCAGTGACCCTTTGTTTCACAGTCTTGAGCTCAATCCACTGAGCTACACCACCCAGGACATAATCAACTTCATTAACACATCCATCACCTCACATAGTTACTATTTCCTGTGAATGACAAAAAGACTTAATATCTACTCTCTAATTAAATTTCAGTTGTACAATACAATATTATTAACTACAATCTTAACCAATACATTATATAAAATTATTTTAGTTTTTATTTGTTTCAGTGATTTTTGTCTAAATTTGCTATACTATAAATTTTCTGAGGAAAATAATTTTGTGTGTTTTATTCAAGAGTGCCTGAAATCAAGTATACTAAGGAAAGAAGATTAGACCTAAGGACAGTAAGTGTTGAGGTAATAAAATTAGGAGTTAAGGAATACAAATTACCTATATGAAAAGATGAAATACTGCCATTTGTGACAAATTGGATGAATCTTGAGGGTATCATGCTAAACCAAATAAGTCAGATCAAAAAAGTTAAGAATCATATGATTTCATGCATGTGTGGGACATAAAACTGAAAGTAGCAAATGTACAAACAAGAAAAATAAACAGGAATTTGTCGATACAGACAATAGTACGGTGGTTACCTAAGGTAAAGAGGTATAGTAAAAGGTAAAGGGGGTCAAGCTCATGGTGATCAAAAGAGATTTGACTTTAGATGGTAGGCAATAATGCAATATACAAACCATGTATCATAGAATTGTACATGTGAGACCTATACACTCTGTTAACCAATGCCACTACAATAAATTTCATAAAAAATACATTTAAAAAGAGCAGATTATAGAAGGTATTGTAATATTAAAAAAACCACAGGCAATCTTGTGTGGTAGAAAAGAAAGGTCAATCAATTGAAAGAAAAGGGTAAATTGCCACAATTCCAAAAATAATTTAATCTCCAATAAGTTTATTCACATTAGTCCTAGTGCACTATTTTGGAAATAAGAAAAGTTCCTCAGATGTAACAGGTCACTAAAATAGCATGAATTTTAGTTCTGTAAGACTTTTTTCAGGTTATCATTGAGGCCTTTGTACTTAATGTTTAATATTCTGTATTAGAACTAATACTGTTCTAAAAAAATAAATACAATTTCAAAAAAGCAACCACTGATTTTTCTCTTGCATTGTCTAATTATTTCAGTCCTATAAAAATTAATTTTAAATGATTTCCTACAGTATACAATATCAACATATAGTGTAAACAACAGAAAAAAAGAATTACTCATTGATATTGCATTTATTGAATCAATAAAGAAATAAGTCTTAAATAGTAAATAATATAAATAATATTTCCCTTAACTACTGTCATAAGCTATAGTGAATTTTATGTTCAATATAGTAAACTATATAGAATAAAGAAATAATAATTAAAAATAGTAAACACGTTAAGCAAAAAATACATGATAAAAACCGTATAATTTTAAAATTTTAGGAAGGCAAGAATGCTCAATAATAGAAAATCACTTAATATAAATTAACATTTTTACAGATCACTGTAAGATAACCTGTTTGGTTATCTCAGTAAAAATATTTTTAAAAATGTAAAGAGCTGTAATAGCATAATATATATCACTACACCCTTGAAATGATTAATATGATTAATAACGTATCTCAGCACAATTGTCAAGATTTTGCCTAATCCTCATTCAGACAGAGCATTCCATTTGAAGTCAGGAATACAACCAGAAATCAATCACTACTATTATTTGACATCAATATGGAAGTACTCACTCCCATATTAGGATGACACACTATTGTTACTGGTGGAAATTAGGCTCTTCACAAGGAAAATATTCCAAGGGCCTATGCACAGGAGTTTGTGTAGTGGCATGGTTTGTGTGGAAGGCTCCCCCTCCATTTCCAATGTCTCATCTCCCTCCATCCCACCATGGAAAAAGCGCTGTGCTGTCTTCAGCAAGGCCAAATAAAAGCCAGAGTTTCTGTTTCATATTTAAGTTTAGTCCATCAGAGCCCACACAGTCTGCTGCAGGCCCCGGTAGCTTCTAAACCCACATGTTCATGGGCTCCCAGACTGGACAGGACGTGAGAACAAATATACACAGTGAGTGCTGGTCACAAGCGAGAGACAGAGAGCTTCTTTATTCTTCTTGGATTATATTAGCTTCGATTTAGGATGGACGAGGTACACTTTCAAAATAACCAATCAACATCGCACACTTTCGCGGGTGTTTGATAGGCCCACCTCCTAGATAGGCCTGTTTGGTCAAGCATCTCCCACTGTGCCTCCCAACCATCCGGTTCTGGAGAGTGAATGAGGCTCCTGGGGAGGTTTTCTGTGCTTCCAGCTTCCTTGGCAGCAGACCCCTGGAGTGTGCGTGAAGCTGTGCTTCGTGAAACAGGCTTATGCTCCCCGGTTTATTAAACACAATGTTTAATTCCTTTTGCTCTCCTTTTTCATCAATAATTAGCTAACTGCCAATGATAACGCTATCATAAAAGAGTGGTCAAAATTATTATTATGTGTAGATGTCATTTTTTGTATTATTGTGAAGCATAAGAAAATAAAGCAATGGCTGAATGAGGAATAAGTCAAGTGACCAATTAAAATTTACCATATAAAAAACAAAAGAAATACTTTAAAAGGTTTACCTATCTTATATGAAGAAGTTATGTACATAAGAGCCAATTTTAAATTATTGAGAGTCATATTTTATTCCTGTTAAGCAAATCTAAATGTTCTAATAATATCCCTTCTTTATAAAGCAATAAATAATTCACTGTATTTCTATTCATGTTTCTAATACACTTTAAAATCTTGTTATGTATGACATTAAGTAGTCTAGAAATATATTTATAAAGTACTTATGAGAAGTAAGAACATAAAAATATTAAGAAATAGAAAATTATTCATATCTGACATTGAATCATATTGAGGTATTTCTTAATAATCAAAACAGTGTGATATCAGCATAGAAAGAAAACAACTGGATTGTTTTGGTATCAGGAAATAGCACACCTGATGGACAGTGGTTTAAGTGTTAATGATCTCTATTATTTAATTAAGGTAATCAAAAAAGAGCAGTTTTAGAGTTTTTCAGTAGCCCTGAATCTGTGTATAATTATACTGACCTTTCCTTATCATTATATGCCTGCCACTTGATAACAAATATCAAATCCTGACACAATGGTCAACCATGAAGAAAAGAAGATGTGGTGGAAAGAAAGCTTTCTTTTTGTAACAGTTTCTCATATCAGAAAAGACACAGGCTTCTTGCAACATGTTATTTACCAAAAGTGAATGGCATGCTTATTACATGTTGTCTATACACTGAGAAAACCGTGAGATTATAGTCACTAATATGGGGCTATTATGATTCATCTCCTCCTGACCTTTTCTCACAGTGACCTTTCCTGTGGACATATCTGGGATGAAGTTAATAATGTCAAAAGGCAGTGATGGAAGTTGAGTAGGCATGTCCTGTTCTGTGCCTCACATTTCAATCTCTGCAACAGAACACAGTACAGACATGAAACCAGAGCATAGAGAAATTTACTGTATTATATAATTAAAATGTTATTTCTATTCAGGGGAATAAATGTTGAACTATCCAACAACTAGTATTGCAATAACTTTCTTTGTTACCTGAAATAAGAGGTACAATAAACTTTGACCATTAATTATGTTTTGAATAAAGGAAATAACAATTTAAATAATGATTTCAAAGTAGAATTTAAAACCATAAAATTACTAAAACAAAATAGTAGTAAACACTCTTTTCAATTCTGAGCTAGGGAAAACTATTAAAAATTGACATTAAAATCTTTAAAAAATAAAAATAACTGTAAATACTTAATGTAATAACTGTAAATACAATTTAAAATCATAAGACAAAAGAAAAAAACATTTAACATTTTGAAAGATCTCAACTAAAACTAAAAAATATTAAAGCACTCACATGTTAATAAGCAACAGAATGTAAAAAATAGAAAAATGAACAAGGCTGATAAAAAGCAACTTACAAAGAAAAACTATAAAGCTGCAAATATTAATATAAAGAAGCATGGGTAAATCTCATTGCCAAAGTGGATGTGGGAAATAAAGTACTTCCACTACCAAATTATCTTATCATTATTATTATTATTATTATTAACCAATTATTATAGCAATAATAATAATAATAACTGGGTTTAATAAATGCTTACTCTGTGTGAGAAAATGCATGTGTATTCTCTCAGACAATCAACACCAACAACCCAATAAGAAAACGCTATAATAATAGTCACTATATGCACATGAGAAAACACATTCAGAAGAGTTAAGAAATTTGTTCGAGGTCATGAGCAATAAGAAGAGTTAATACAGGTGCACTTAGAAGATGTGTACTTGTTTCCATTACATATTCCTTTTTAGAAATGTATTCCAATGAGATAATCAGACTGTAAAAAGAAATGTGTAGAAGTGTATTTGTTCATCACATCATTTTTACAATAGCATTATTTGGCAGCTACATAAATGTGCACCATAGAGATTCCTTAAGTTAATGATGGTACATCAATTATGAAATTTTAAAATGGCAATGTTGCTCATCATTACATGGCAAAATGCCTGCAGCATGCATTTGAGTACTAATGAATTACAATTAAACAGAAAACACTGACAGAAGCATTAATCTCCTATCCCTCCCAAAATACAACTAAAATAATGGTAATTGAATCATGTGTGACCATGTGTGACTGCGTGTGTTGTCTATCCTTAAAAGGAAACAAAAGCAGAAAAAAAGGACAGATTGAATAAGTGGTGATAACACATTTTTGGTTGTTCTATTGGATTTTACAGTGAAAACCCTGGTTCAGTAGTAGAAGAGCCTTAAAAGAAGGAAGCAATGTGACAAAGTACAATCCCAAAGAGGCATGAATTTAACACTTTATGGAAATATAAATCTTATAAAATATAAATCTTATTGGTAGTTTGTGTTGATATTGTATAGAAAACTAAAACTACTTAGTTTTCTTTGTAACTGCTAAATACTGTATTTCTATGTTTGTAATGCTTTGGCCAAGTCCTCTCCCAGTCAAAGAACATAGTCATACCTGGCCAAAAACTTTATAGAATATGCATTAGAGTACTCTTTCAAGAATATTTGCTATAAGTTTTCAGGAGATTTTTTTTTTAAGTCAAATAACTTTTTGTCATTTGGGGGAGAATTTAAAGTCATTTATTAAGGGATTATTCTCAATATATTTATTGATATACAAATTTACATTATTTAATTTTCTAATGTTAAAATGCTCAGTAGTTATTTATAATGAAATGTTTTTAAAACAATGAAAATTAAATTAGTTAAAACATTAGGAGTTTTTTAAATGCTCATAAAGAAATGTTTTTATTGGATCATGGTTTTATGTTATTGGGGTATTGGTATAATTAAAGACTAAAAATATGTTAAATAAAATTATGTCAAAAAGAAAACAGAATAGATATTCATCTCATTTTTTGAGGGAAGAGAAAAACATATGAGCTTGGTTCAACTACACCTACTTAACATGGTTAACCTAATATTCCTCACAACATATTAAACAACTAACGCTGTACTCTAAAAGGACCCCAGTGCATATAAACAGCTCAATATCGTTACCTTCAACCTTGTTAGAAGGCCATCACATCTGGCTTGATATACCTATTGATATGGCCATCTCTTTCAAAGGGCTGATAAAAATGTTATTTTTACAACAATGAGTGTTTATAAATCTAATTTTGAGGAAAAGGTGAATATTTTTTCCCTTGAGATAGCCAGAAAGTTAAAAGCAGAAAATTAGTTGTGGCTGTCGAGAGAAATAGAAGTCCAAAGATTCATTTATTACCACCACAAAATCAAGCCCTAGGTAGAAATAAAGTAAGTTGTTAAATAGAGAAGGTTATACTGTGAAAATAAATAACTTTGCAAATTTCCTTCATTACAGAAGCCATGAAAATTCTATTAAGGAGATATTTGTTTCCTTTACTGAAGAGAGTTTAATGCATTAAAAAATTTCCAAGATTCATAATCCTCGGGAAGATGAAGATTTGTTTCTTAAACTTGGTAAAATTATCATTTTTATCATTATAACCAATGCCAGTTTCCAACTCAATAACTTTTTTTCTTTAGTATGTGTCTGAGCCTTTTTTTTCTTTTCATTTTATCACATATGTCTCCTAATCTCTTTTAAATATATTCTTTTTTTCTAGAACCTTTCCATTTTCAGTAAATTGTAATATTCTTAGAATTATATTTAGTAAACAATGTTTCCTTTATCTCCCGCCCATGTTTTTATAGTAATAACAATATTCATGTTATAGTAATTATAAAAATATTATATGTTTGATAAAAATGTTAGCTTGAAAATATAATTAATTCTTAATATTCCTGAAACTAGCTTGAATTTTAAATTACCCTCTTTATAGTCTCTTTACCACTTCTTGTGATAGTTATTCATATCTATAAAAAATAATTTATATCAGGAGAAATATTTCCTTGAAATATATTTTGTCTAATAAGGTCTATTTTGGCACTTAATTTAGCTTTAATCTCAACAAAAAGATATGATAAAATAATATCTTTTTATTATTAGTTTTTTTCTGATCTTTTACTCATAAGTTAAAATAACATTCAAGCAGAATTGAAAATAATAGGTACTAATAATCAGTTAAGATAGATTCCACAAGTTTTAAAAAAAATAGACAAATTACATACAATTTTACCAAGTTTTTATTGGAATTAGATTTTTTAAAGGTTTTATTTATTTATTTTTAGTGAGAGGGGAAGGGAGGGAGAGGGAGGAAGAGAAACATTGATGTGTGAGAGAAACATCACTGGGTTGCCTCTCACATGCCCCACCTGGGGTCCTAGACCAAAACCCAGGCATGTGACCTAACTGGGAATTGAACCAGTGACCTTTTGGTTCACAGGCCAGCTCTCAGTTGACAGAGCTACACCACCCAGGGCTGGAATTAGATTTAAAATATAAATTCCATCAAAAAACTTCCAACAAATCCTTTAGTAAGCATTTAACCCTTTCTGTGTATAAGTTATTATCATAATATCAAGGTTCTTCAAGAGTAGAAAAATTCCATTTTTATAATGTCAAGCACCAAATATACAGAATTCATATATTTCTTTTACTTAAAAAATAGCATGGTTTTTATGCTTATTATGTCATTTCAGCTGTATTTACACTAGAATTCATAGTAGAAAATCACTCGGTCATCTGGCTTTGAAAAGAGACACGATACAGGGTATTCTACTCTTCTAACAAGTAACTCTTAGAGGTAGAAATCACAAATGAGTTTTTCCTGTGATTATTCAGAATATTATTACTCAAAATTCAACTTTTCTAACTTTAACACTATCAGAGTAATTGAAAAATATGATCCTTTTTCTTTATAAAACATTGTGCAGAATACCGATACAGAGCAGGAGTAAAGTGTCGGCAGTGCTTTTGAGTAATTTTCTTATGTATGCATATACTACCTAAAAGAAAAACTGAATCACAGTTCGATGTATATCTGTTTGTCTTTTTGTCCAATTTGGAGAATGTAAATACAAAACTTTTAAATTTTCTATGATTTGGTTTTATATTGTCTGTTTTACCTTAATATACTATCTTTTTCTTATTTTTTCCATTGTGGGTCAAATGGCTTAGGATGCAAGAAAATCACAGAGTACTTTAAAATAATCCATTTCTGAGGGTTCCACCCAGAAGTTTTCAGAAGTTCTATGTGTGTTTAAGAGGCAGAAGTTATAGCACCTCACTGTCAACTTTTTAAAGACCTTTTAAGATGTCATCCTCTTTTCTATATGCCATTGTATGCCTTTATATTCTTTTATGAGAAACTCAGTATTAATATATTTTATTTCAGTCCCTATTAGAATATCACTAACCTATGTTTGACATATCTGGTAGATAAAGTCTGCTTTGATTTTTTCATAAATTTACTTTACTCATTCCCCCCCACCCCCATTCTTTCAGCTAGCTGTTAATTTGAAATCCATACAGGCTCTTATACATTTCTTCTTAAAGAAGAGATGTAATTAGTTGAACTTGATATAACTCTTTCTGGAAAATGAGATAATTTTGTTTTTAGATATCACAGAATATAATGTGTTTTCCTTTAGAGGACAAGATAAAGGCTGTTAATTTGGGTCATATCATTGGAGAACATAGAGCTGTTAGCCACATTTCTTCGCTAATGTGAATGGCGGGCAGTTATCATGATGTTGGGGGTGGGAAGAGAACTGAACCCCTTGACTAATAATGGTTTCATATTTAATATCCCAACATAATGGAAATAAATTAATTTCCAGATAAAGAAAAAGAGTGGTAAATATAAAGTAAAAATGTAAGGCAAAAGCAAAGATACTGGACATAGAGTACAGTAGTAGGCAGTTATTACATTTTTAAAAAGAAAGTACTTTCTTTTGAAAATCAATCTAAGGCATTATAGGTAGGGGGTCTCTATCTCTGTCTGAACCAACCATTGCTCCCTGCTGTTTCCATCAAGAAAAAAGACATTGTGATTTCCAGTGTAATTTCAAACCTTGTGATATGAGGCTGGCAGTCTGCCCCTCCATGAGCTGGAAGATCTTGCACATCAATGAAAGGCAATTTCACCTCTGTCATGGGCTGATGTTGTAAGATGTGCTCTTCTCAGGAAGGATAATACAAAGTCTTATCTTACAAAACACTGCAACATGCTGATTGAATCTTTACTTCAAATAATTTCATTCACATTTACTATGCTAACAAATCACCCAGAAAAAGAGAAGAATTATGAAAAGTGCCAGGAAAGTTGCCAAACTTAGTAAAATTAACTACCAAATAATTTAAAATAGCTTTCCACATAGTGACAATAAGGATATATGTTGTTTGATTATTTTGAATTTAAAAGCACAGAGAAAGTTAATAATTAGATTCTGAATTTACGAAAATGAGATGCTTTCAGTTGTCAACACTAAAAACCAGATGTCTATTAATTAGGCAAGTCACCTATTGGAAGACAACCTTTAAAAATATTTTTTGAATGTACGTGTAAAGAACAATTGTGTCTACTTGTGGGTTTGTTTAGATAACATTGACTGGAATATTTTTGATATATCATTAAAAAAATAATAGATTATAAAAAAATTATTTTAATAATTCAAATTTCTGACTCTCTACAACCCCTCCCCTCAAGGTATTCCTGAAAGAAATATTTAGATTTTAAGGAGGTTATATTTGTTGGAAGACAGCATCTCTAAATTGTCTTTTATTGTGTTGTTATAGAAAGGGTGCAAAACTCTAACTGCATTATAAGAAATTGATGTTTCTAAACACATTGATAACATTGCTTTCTTTAATTCACTAAAGAACTTAAAGAGTTATAAGTAATTTATTTTACAGATGAGAACGCAGCATCTCAGAAAAAACAGATCTGTTCAATAATATTTTAGGTTAGCATTTCATATCAAACCAAGTTATTCAAAATGTACAAGGTGTTTAGGAATAAGATAGAATCTTTGTGTAACATTGTGTAAAAATTTATATGAGGTTTTTTACTTCAATGTTTCTAAGCACTTTGTATACATTTATATATATTGTGACTATCTGAAACATATTACACCATGTAGCACTTTTCTTTTTCTCTTTGGAGTATTTTGTCACTCTGGCATTCAATAAAGCACAATCCAGAAAAAGCTGAGGTAGGCAATTCTTTGATTCACCTAAATTTCACTGAGGGCTTAGTATGTGACAAGTACTTTGCCAGACACTAGAATAAGTAATAGTCTTATATTTCAAAGAACTTACACCCTGGAATCAAATGCTATAAATTCTGCATTATAATAAAGGTAGAAATAAATTCAGGGAGCTGTGGAAACACAGAAGAGTGGCACCTAACACAGCCTGGGTTCATGAGGAATTTATACAGAAGGTGTTGCTTAAGATAAATGCACAAATTGATCAAACTGAAGCATCTTTATATACCACATAATTTACATAACTAATTTATAAATATTATTATTTAGCATTTACATTTCACTCAATGAATATTATACATGAGAAATGTACACATTATATATATTATATCTTTTTCTTTTTATTAAATTAAAGTGTGACATTCATTTATATAGATATTTTAAAAAGTTGTTTCCCAAATACAAATTGGCTATTCCTCATAATGATGGAGGCTAATGTTCTCTTGGCTTGGCCAAAAAGTTTGTTTTTATTCCCCATTAAGATGGTTCTAGTAGTGTTTAGTTTTCTTCGCCTTCATTAAAAACAATTTTGTTAGATCGTGTTGTAACAACTGTCATATCAGCATGCATTTAAAAACAAATTTATCAAAATTGGTGAATTTTTGTGTAGTCATTTTAATATTGAAGATGGAAGAAAATATGCAACATTTTTGGCATATTGTGCTTTATTATTTCAAGGTAAAAATGCAACTGAAATGCAAAAAAGATTTGTGCAGCGTATATAGAGAAGGTGCTGTGACTGATTGAATGTGTCAAATGTGGTTTGTGGAGTTTCATGATGGAGATTTCTCACTGGGCAATGCTCCAAGGTCAGGTAGACCAGTTGAAGTTGATAGTGATCAAGCCGAGGCATTCATTAGAACCAATGTTGTACCATGTAGGAGATAGCCGGCATACTCAAAATATCCAGATCGATAAAGTTATTGGTAACAATGAAAATGTGTCTTTTATTTTACAGAAAAACTAAACATTTTTTGCCAAACCCAATACATTCAGGTATAAAGTACTCATTATACTACCTTTAATTAAGCTACAGTATTTCACTATAGCTAGATTTCTTTAGATTGTCACCTAAATTTCAACAATAAAGCAGTTTAGAAATGAAGTTATGAGCCAGAGATGTAATGCATACCTTGTATTTATTTTATTTTTGCTCCTGGAATTTATAAATCTTATTAAGATCAGCATATGTTGGCTACTGTGGAATAAGCAGATTTACATATCTCCTAAAAATGGCTAAAATATTGGACAAAACTGTAGAAAAACATATTTTAGCACCTGGAAATCAACCACAGACAAAAAACAAATTCTAAATTTTACCATAAAAATTAAATTTCCAAGAAGAATAATGATAATCTTGCACTGGACTTACTCTACAAGAAACTCTACAGGCATTGTCTAGGGTGAAATGGAAGACTAGTCTGAACTGCAACCCACATGAAGAAATTAAGAGGATTCATAAAAGTTACTATATAAACAAATGCAAAGAAAAGTATAAACGTTTGCTTATTTGCAATTTGTTTCTTCTCCAATCTAATTTAAAAGCCAATTGTAAAAAGTAACAATTATAAAAATGGGTTCATAAGGTTCTAATTTATAAAGATTTAATTTGTATGACAATGGTAGCAAAAAAAGAGGGAGAATAACAGGACTATATTGTAGGAACTTTTTTGTACTATTGCAATTAAGTTGCTATTATCAAACTATATATTTTAAGTTAATATATTAATTGTAATGTCAAGAAAACCATTAAAATAACAAAATAATTATATAAACAAAAAAGAATTATGATAATACACAAGATATTTATTTACCACAGAGAGTAAAATGTTACAGCGGAAGAATATTGTTACAAAAAAATAATGGATGACATGTAGAAAGTAAATAGTAAAATGGTAGATATAAATCCTACATGATCAGTAATAACATTATGGTAAATGAATAAAACACTCCAGTAAAAACACAGACATGAACAGAAAGGATGTTTTGAAATATGATCCAACTCTATGCTCCACCAGAGATGCAATTTAGATTCAAAGAAACTAAGTGGTTCGAAGTAAAAAGGAAGAAAAATATGTACCATGCCAACGGAACCCAAGGAAGAGATGAAGTGGCTGTACTAATATCAAACAAAATAAATATTAACACAATAATCTTATAGGACACAGAAAAAGGTGTTTATTCAAGTATATGACATGTAAGCCATGAAATAAACCCCAATAAATTTGATTGAAATAATACAGTATAAATTTTCTGACAATGGAATAAAATTAGAAATCTTTTTAAAAATTGGGGAAATTTTCAATTTTGTGGAAATTAACACAATCTTAAATAACTAATAGGTAAAAAATAAATCACAAGGGGACTTAGAAAATGTAAGATAAGGGAAAAGGAAATAAGTCATATCTGAATGTAGTAGGTGAAATTACAACACCTTGTAGAGGAAAATTTAGAGCAGTAAATGACTTTATTTAAAAAAGAAAAAATATTTTAAATCATTAACCTGTTCCTTTGCTTTAAGAAATTTTAAGAAATAAGATAAATTTAATACAAAACAAGTATGAGAAAGGTAATAGTAAAATTAATGTAAAATAAATAAAATGAAATGCAAAAACAATAGAAAAATAAAAAAACAAAATGTTGGTTATTTGAAAAGATCAACAAAATAGTAACAATTAGCTAGACTAAACAGGAAAATAAAAAAGAGAAGACTATCAAACTTATAGAATTAAAAATGATTAACAAAGGACACTACAAATGATTATATGCCAATGAACTATATAATACACATCAAAAAGGACAAACTAGAAAGACACAAACAAAATTAACTCAAGAGGAAATGGAAAATTGGAACAGACCAATACAAAGTAAGTATTAATAGACTAATTTCACTATTTTAAAATTTCCTACATAAAATAGCCTAAGTTCAAATACTACACTGAAGGGGTTAATATCAATCCTTCACAAACTCTTCCAAATTAAAAGATAATAAAAGGGAATACTTTCTGAGTCTATGAGGCCAGTATTAGATGAATATCAGACCTAGACAAAGATATCACAAGACAAGGAATCCACAGAGCAATCTGTTATAAATGTGGATTCAAATTGACAGAATATTAAAGAACCTACAAAAAGAATATCATATCATGACCAAGTACAATTTATTCCACCAAACCATGGTTGATTTAACATTCCAAAACTTGTTCAAGGTAATATACCTCATTAATAAAATATAGGGAAACAGTAAATAATCACATCAGCAGACACAGAAAAATACGGTTGATAAGTTTCAACACATTTTCATGTTAAAACACTAAATAAACTAGAAATAAAAGAAAATATCCTCAATTTCAGAAAGAAAACCTACCAAAATTCTGCAGCTTTTTATCATAATGATGACAGATTGAATCTTTTTCCACTAGTGTCAGGAAGAAAGCAAAAACCTTTTCCACTGTCACCATTTTTATGGCACCTTTTACAGCAGTTCTAGACACAGAAATTAGTCAGGAATTCATATTGAAAAGGAAAGTAAAACTACCATTCTTTGTAAATGATGTTATTGCATTTAGAAAATCCTAAAGTATGCACACACACACATACATGCACACATGTATGCAGTTGTGCAAAACTACTAGAATAAATTAGTTCATCACCATTTGCATGATACAAGCAAGTGCCATGGTATCAAATTTTAATATTTATATACATGACAAAAATCCAAAAATGAAATTAAGAACAAAATATCTATTTGTAATAGTATACATTTGCAGAAATTTACACACTGATTCTAAAATTACTATGGAGAGGATAAAGAACTGGAATAGCCAAAAGAATTTTTTAAAAAAAGGACAAAACTTGAGTAGTCATCCTCCCCATATTAAGCTATACCACAAAGCAACAGTAATCAAAACTGTGTGTTGGCTATACATCAGTGGAATAGAATTGAAAGTTCAAAAATAAATCTTTATATTTATCACCAATTCAATTTTTAAAAAGTTTGTTCATTGTTTGTTAAAACAATTCAGTGTGATAAAATAGTCTTTTCAACAAATGGTGCTGCAATAACTGGAAATCCACATGCAAAATATCAATTTGCAATGAACACGAATGAACTTAAAATGTGTTATAGTCATATATGTAAACAGTAAAATGATAAAACTCTTAGAAGAAATTATAAGAGTAAATACTTATGACTCTGAGGCTCTGAGTCAGTCAAGGCTTTCTTACATGCAATGTCAAAAACAACAACAATAATATATAAATTGGATATCATCAAAATTAAAAGCTTTTATGCTTCAAAAGACACTCTCAACAAAATGAGAAACAACACACATAATAAGAAAAAACTTTTGTAAATCATATATGTGATAAGAAATTGTGTATAAAACATAATGAACGTACAACTTTAATAAAAAGACAATCCAATTAAAAATAAAGATGAATTTGAAAAGACAGGTCTTCAAAGAAAATATATGTGTCCAATAAGTACATGCAAAAAATGTTCAGTGTTATTAACCATCAGAGAAATGCAAATGAAAACCTCAGTGGGGCACCACTTTACATGCTAGAATTACTAAAATTAAAAAAAAAAATTATCAGAATGCAGAGAATTTAGAACCTCTTAAATTGTTGATGGGATTGTATAATGGTGCATCCACTTTGGAAAGCAGTTTGGCAGTTCCTTAAACTATTAACCATAGAGTTACCATATAACCCAGAAATTTTACTCCTAGGTATATACCTAAGAGAAATGAAAATGCATGTCCACGTGATGCCTTGTATGTTAATGTTCACAGCACCATTATTCATAATAACCAAAGTCAGAAACAAACCAAATGTTCATCATCTGATGATGGATAAACAAAATGAGAAATAGCCATACAATGGAATGTTATTCAACAATAATATGAGGTAGATGCTATAACATGTATAAATCTAGAAAACATTTTATTAAGTGTTAGAGGTCAGTAACATAAATCCACATGTTATGATTTCATTTATATTGATTGTTCAGAATAGGAATCCCATAAAAACAGAAAGTAGATTAGTAATTTCCAGTTGTGTCTGGTTGGAAAGAGAGAAGAGAGAGATTTACTCACAGGTACAGGGTTCTGGCTGCTGGGGTTCAGCGGACTGAGCGCCGGCCTGTGAACCGAATGTATGCCTGTTTGGTTCCCAGCCAGGGCACATGCCTGGGTTGTGAATCAGGCCCCAGTTTGGGGCACATGAGAGGCAATCAATTGATGTACCTCCCACACACTGATGTTTCTCACTTTCTCCCTTCTCCTCTCTCTGAAGGTTAACAAATAAAATCTTTAAAAAATAATGGGTACAGGGATTTTTGGAAGGTAATCAAACTGTTCAAAAATTTGCAACTGGTGATAGTTGCACAACTCTGTTGATAATATTAAAATACATTTAAAGGTATAAATTTTATAGTATGTAAATTATATCTCAATAAAGCTATTATTAACTTCCCCCCAAACCACTCCCACACACACTGAAATGTCACTGCATAAAAACTGGATATATATTTCAAAACTCTAACAATAGCAAGTTTGGGGAGTTTGTGGAGAAATTAGAATCCTCAAATATTGATGTGGAAATGTAAAAGTTTTAGCCACTTTGAAAACTGTTTGGCAGTTGTAAACTTACCATATGAGCCTTCAATTACACTTCTAGATTTATACCCTGGAGCTATGAATATAAAGACTTGAATGCAAATGTTCACAGCATGATAACTCAGTTGCAAAAAAACAGAAATATTTCAACGGGCTCTCAACTGTGAATGGTTAGACAAAATATTGCATATCTATCCAAATGTATACTGATCAGCAATAAAACAGAATAAATGATTTAAAATGGATAAACTTTAATGAAATAAACCATGAACAAAAGACTTATTATAGTTACATGGAATTTCCTGGAAAGACAAACCGGCAGAGATGGAAGATCAGTAGTTTCCTGGAGCTGAGGGTTGGAATGAAGACCAACTGAAAATAGACACAGAGCATTTTGAAGTACCAGAAATGTTCTAAAAGTAGATGATGGTTTTGGTTACATGGCTTTATAAATTTACTCAAAATGTTGAATTATATGCCTATGGTATGTAAATTATACTTCAATAAAGCTTTAAAAGAGCAAGTTGTTCATATCATTTTTATCTATTTAAAATTAAGCAGCTAGTTCACATTATCTCCCAATCTGTCATAATTGCTTTGCTTATTTCATAAATCATTGCCTTTAGCTCCATATCAGGTATACAGAGAAGCTATTGATGTGTAAAGTTTTCCTTACAATATATGAAACAATTAAAAATCACAAATACTAGCTTCTATTTCTCATAGAACCTTAATTAAGAACCTGATTTACAATAGCAAAAAAGAAAAAGAAAGGAAAAAAGTTAACTGATGCTTTTGTAAGATATAATACTCAAGGTTACTATTAATATGAAAAAACATCATTCCTTGTAATCTGTATTATTCTAAAACTTATGAAACAGCCGAGTCTGTAAAATTATATATAATTGTGAAAGAAGAAAGCTCATCCCATGAACCTCATTACTCCTGTAAACTTCAAAGTATGGTTAATGTCAGTAGGAGAAAATGTTGTACTGTTCCAACATGTTGACAAGGCAAAAAGAAATGTCAGAGATCAACCCTGGTCTGTTTTTCAAGTGCATTTCTTATTCTTTCTTTTGAAAGGGGGACAGATCTCTAAACTAAACAGAACTTTGGAGAGAACCTAACATCTCTCGGGGCTTGTTTTCATTCCTTGGAATCGTAGTGTCAATACAATTAACCCAGACCCATCACTTGCCACTCATTTAAACCTGTAGCCCTAAAAGAATCATCTATTTTTCTATTATCAACACCATTCTACCCATTCCCAGTATTAAGTTGAATTTGGGTGAGTCTAGAATAATTTGTCATATTACCTGTCAATTATAAATGTATCATCCCTCTGTTCCAAATTCATTCCTATATATATTTCCCCTAAGGTATAGAATGACTTAAAGCATCTCACCTTCACATGAACACAATATTAAATTTTCTCAGTAGAGGGCACTGGAGGGACATTATAAAAGAAAGGTTTCTCCTTTGGTTCCCAACTGCTGCTTGTAGAGTGAGTGCTGTGGGGTCTCTTGGTTACACTGCAACCCAATGTGGCCTTGTGATCACCTTTGCCTGGTCCTTTTGACACAGAAACCCGTGTCCCCAATGTCTCCTACCCTCACTGGCACTCTGGTCCCTTCCATACCACCACCCCTTCTAGCTGTCTGCACCATCAACCGTTGTTGAACTGCACTGCTTCTGCTCTCTCGAGGGTGGCTTGCTGCTTTCCAAGTGACTTTACACCAGTCTGGCCCAGGCAAATCAATGGATATTTCTGATATACAGTGGATAGGACTACATTTTCTCTAATGAAATTGGGATTCTAGCCTTTTATTGGATCCAGATTAAAGATCTGAGTTCCATTTCAATTGGGCCCATCCATAGGCATTCTCCCTTAGCTCTAAGGTACAAATGCAGTTTCCTCATCTTAAGCGTCCCCTGTTTAACTCACCGTGTGATACCCGAGCCTTGCTTCAACCCAGACTGATACATCAGGTCCACAGCTTAATTAACGTAACGTGTTGTGTATTTTGGGATCTTATTCCTTTTTGCTGCTGAAAGTAGTATCATGTTTACTTTTTGAATGTTAAAATATGAGAACACTTCAATTATTATTTAAATAAAAGTTGGAAGAAACTCTAAAAAATGTAGAAAAAAATGAGCGATTACCTAATTGTGGTATCGAAGTGTTCAGGGATGGAGAAACCCTATTCATTGCTAATCATTTTTAGATACACAATTCTATAGCATTAACTATACTTATAATATTGTGTAAACATTACTACCATGTATTTTCGGAACTGTTTCATCATCCCAAACAGAAATTCTATATTTATTAAGCAATAACTCCCTTTTAACCTCCACTCTCACTCTTGGTGATCCCTATTCTACTTTCTCTATGAATTTGCTTATTCTAGGTATACAATATAAGTAGAATCATATAGTATTTGTCCTTCTCTCTCTGGTTTATTAAACTGAACATGTTATCGGGGTTGATCCATGTTGAAGAATTCTTTCCTATGGTTGAATAACATTCCATTGTACATATGTGCCACATGTTTAAAAAGTCTGTTTATGTATTGATGGACACTTGGGCTATATCCAACTTTTGGTTATTTTAAAAAATGCTGCTATGAACATTGGTATACAAGTTGATGTTTGAGTCACTGTTTTCATTTGAGGGTACCTATAATCAAGTAAAAGAGGAATTATACAATACCATAATTCTATGTTTTAGTTTTTGAGAAATGGCCAAATCGTTTTCCACAGTGGCTGCACCAATTTATGCATATATTTCCATCATCAGAGCATGCATGGGGGTTTCATTTCTCCACGTCTCCAACACTTGGTATTTTGCAGTTTTTGTTACTTAATGGCCATCCTAATAGGTGTAAAGTGATGTGTCACTATTGTTTTAACCTGCATTTCCCTTCTTAGTGTTGAGCATCATTTCATGTACTTATTGGCCATCGGTATATGTTATTTTGGGGGAATGTCTATTCAAATCCTCTACCCATTTTTAAATTATGTTCTGTGGTTGATGTTTAGTTTAAAAAATTCTTTATATATCACAGGTATTAATCCTTAACCTGATATGTAATTTGAAATCATGTCTACCATTCTGTGGGTTGTCTTTTTTTTTCATAGTGCCCTTTAATGCACACAATTTTTAATTTTGTTGAAACCGAATTTACCTATTTTTAAATTTTGTTGTCTGCACTTTTAACTCATGTCTAAGAAGGCTTTCCCTAACCCAAGGTCATAAAGATGTATTCCTATGATTTCTTTGAATACCTTTAGCTCTTATATTTGGGGTTCATTTTGATTTACTTGATTTACTTTGTGCAGTACGAGTTCAAATTCAATTTTTATGTATGGATATTTAGTGTATGCAGCACCATTTGTTGACAACACAAACTGCATTGTCTTCAAAAACATAGTCAAACAGCAATTATCATATCCTTTACGGTTTATCTAATGGGCTCTCAGTCCTACCCCATTGGGTTCTGTATTTATCCTTATGCTAGTAATTCACTGTCATAATTTCTGTAGCCTTGTTTAAGAGTTGAAATTAAGATGTATGTAAGTCTTCCAACTTGGTTCTTCTTTTGTGAGTTTGTTTTGGCCATCTGGCATCCCTTGAAATTTCACATGAAATTTAGGTTGCGTTTTTCTAGTTTTGCATATTATGTCACTGAAATTTTTAGGGATTGCATTGTACTGTAGCTTGTTTTTGATAGTATTGAAACCTTAATGTTATTAAGTATTTTAATCTATAAAGTTAAGATATCTTTTAATTTAATTAGGGTTTAAAAAAAGGTGAACAGAGTGAGGTTGGGGGTAGTGTGAGAAATTAAGACACCAAAGAACTGGTGTGTGCAGCCCATGGACATGGACTAAGAGGTGTGGGGATGATGGGATGGCATGCAGGGCAGAGGGAATAAAGGGGGGGAAATGGGACAACTGTAATAGCATACTCAATAAAATATATTAAAAATTTTCTATTACCAGTGTTTTGATACTCATTGTGAAGGCTTTCAAATTCTTGGCAAAACCCCAAGATGGCCAAAGCCAACGCAAATGTTTACATTGCTCTCTTGGAAAACTGTCAGACCAACCAAAACCCACAACCTGCAGTTCTTGGAGAACAAGGTCCTTGTTGCCCTCCCCACCCCAGCACCTGCTGCAGGAATATGAACTTCTGTTGGCACAGCAGGCTCAGGGTCGGGTGATGATAGCTGGTTCATGCACACTAAAAATATATGGTCTTCTCTTTATCAGGCACTCCCCTGATTGTCATAAGAATCAGGTCAGGTTCAGAGTCCCAAAGTAGTTAATTCCAGTTGCTTTTCCCAGCTAAACGGAGGAACCAAACTTTAGAGCTTCCTACTCTGTTGTGTGTGTGTGTGTGTGTGTGTGTGTGTGTGTGTGTATTATCTGTTGACATCTTCTTTTACTATTTTCATTTGGTTCAAATCTGGAGTAGAGTACTTTTGAGCAGGTGCAGTCAGTTTTTCCCTAAAATTAATCTCATTTAGATGTGGTTAAGGACCAATGTGTTGGATGTGCACAGTATAACTCTAGGAGTGTTGTACTCATACATAGGAGTGCCAGAAGGAGAAGAGGAAGAGCAAGAAATTGAAAACTTATTTGAAAAAATAATGAAGGAGAACTCCCCCAATCTGGCAAAGGAAATAGACTTCCAGGAAGTCCAGGAAGCCCAGAGAGTCCCAAAGAAGTTGGACCCAAGGAAGCACACTAAACCACATTATAATTACATTACCCAAAATTAAAGCTAAGGAGAGAATCTTAAAAGCAGCAAGAGAATAAGAGTTACCTACAAAGGACCATGCCAGAAGATTCTCAGCTGATTCCTCAAAAGAAACCTTACAGGTAAGAAGGGGCTGGAAAGAAGTATTCAAAGTCATGAAAGGTAAGGACCTACATCCAAGAATACTCTATCCGGCAAAGCTATCTTTTAGAATGGAAAGGCAGATAAAGTGCTTCCCAGATAAAGTAAACTTAAAGGAGTTGATCATCACCAAGCCCTTATTAAATGAAATATTAAAGGGACTAATCTAAGAAAAAAAAGAGGATAAAAAATATGAACAGTAAAATGACAACAAACTCACAACTATCAAAAACTGAACCTAAAAAAACAAAAACAAAAACAAACTAGTCAAACTTCTAGAACAGGATCACAGAAATGGAGATCACATGGAGGGTTATCAGCATGAAGGGGAAGGGGAGAGAATGGGGGAAAAGTTACAGGGAATAAGAAGCATAAATGGTGGGTAAAAAATAGATGGGGGAAGTTAAGAATAGCATAGGAAATAGAGAAGCCAAAGAACTTATATGTACACCCCATGGACATGAACTAAGTGGGAGAGTGCTAGTGGGAGTGGGGTGCAGGGCAGAGAAGAATAAAGGGGAGAAAAAATAGGACAACTATAATAGCATAATCGATTAAATATATTAAAAAAGAAATTTTGCAGGCTGGAAGGGATTGGCAAGAAATATTCAAAGTCATGGAAAGCAGGGACATGCAGCCAAAATTGCTCTACCCAACAAAGCTATTGTTTAGAATCAAAGGGTAGATAAAGAGCTTCCCAGACAAGAAGAAACTAAAGGAGCTCATCATCACCAAACCATTGTTATATGAAATGTTAAAGGGACTTATTTAAGAAATAGAAGATCAAAACTATGGACAATAAAATAGCAAAAAAATGCATATCTATCAACAATTGAATCTAAAAAACAAACTAAGCAAACAAGAACAAAGAATCATGGACACAAAGAGTGTTTTTATGGTTGTCGGATGGGAGAGGGCTGTGGGTGAATGGGTGAAGAGGTAAGGGGATTAAGAAGTACAAACACGTAGTTATAGAATAGCCATGAAGATGTAAAGTACTGTATAGGAAATGAAGTAGCCAAAGGTGGGGGTGGGGAGAGGAACACAGTGTTGGATGATGCACGGTACAACTCTAGGAGGTGCTCTTTATGTCATAGTCATTCTAGCAACCTTGAATAGTTATCATGTTGTTTTTTTCAGCAGATAGCTACAAAGTATCCTGAGGGATAAATACCTTCTTTCCCCTACTTAGTATGGTTTTGTATATATCTCTAAAGTCCTTATTCAGTGATGTCACTTTAGAAGTCTGGACGTTTTTACCATGGATACTGACAAACACTACAAATTAGAACCCCTACCAGCCCTCCCCACCCCCGAGGGCCAAGTGTCAAAACTATATAGCATACTAGCAAATGTAACTTTATAAAGACAAACAAACAAACAAAAATGCTAAAAATAAGGTAGGGAAAGGAGAACAATTATATTTTGCAAGTCTTGAAAATTTCAAAGCTATCTGCATTCTACCCCAGTATTTGTTGAAAGTGCTTAAGGATAAGAAAATAATCTAATTGAAAAATGCATTATTTCTGCCTAAGTTATTTTCTGAGCTAGACTCCTTAGATAAGAAGATGTTCCTGATTTTCTACATCAAAAGCAGCCAATAAAATATACAAAATAAAAGTAACACATTCCAACAAATAAAGGTAACACATTCAGACATTGATGAAATTGCACATTTTAAACTCTGTAATATTGCAGGCTAGACCTATATGTCTTAGCAAAAGCTTTCCTGTGCTGGACAGACTGTACTCTTATAGCTACACTAATATTACCTGCAGTGTCTTACAAATTGCATTTATAACATGTTAAGTTGCAATTAGAAAATTTCATGATTTGATTTCCTTAAATTTTAACTATATTCAAACACTTCAAAGTTATTTTCCTTAGAAGTGTGCTTGGTTAAGTTAAAACAAATAAATGTGTATTTCCAAAATTGTTTATAATTTCTTGCTTCTGACAAAATTTGATTCTTATTAATTATATATCTCTGGTCAAAGAAAAATTGAACCAGAGAAGTTAAACAGGCTAGAAAGACTTTATTTAAGACAGTCACAATAGCGGAGAGAGAAGGAACACAATTCCACACAAACAGAAGGCTAATGTGTTTTTAAGAGCTGATGTGAGCTACCGGAGAAATACTAGAGGATTTTGAGGGGAAGGGAGGTAGAACAGTGCCATTAAGTCATCTGTGTTTGTCAACTGGTACTCTCAAAGTTAGGTTCCCACTATCCATCCCTGAGAGACAGAAGGAGATGGGTACCATCATCCTTGATGATTGCGTGAGAAATTATGGTTTCCAGGTCCCTAAGAAACACATTCCTGGGCTGTAAAATTGGCAAGAGATTGGGAGAACATTGACAATTCAAAGAGACAGAGAAAGAATTTACAATTTCAAGTTTTCTAAAGTAAACACTCTAAGAAAAGAGAGACCAGGGGCCAAGAGTTAGGATGAAGCTTTGTAAAGTTTTGCGAATTTGAGGGGAATTTTAAAAGTATCCATTGTCACCCCTAATACTTTAAAATAATATGTTTCCAATGAGTTTGGTGTCAGTCAACAGTTTACTATAATTTATTTAATTAATTTTACATAAGCCACTGTCCCATCACTTTCCCATATTAATTTGCCATCCTCATGTATAAGATTGTATTTGCAAGTTGGTACAGCAGGAAGGAAAGTAATGGCAGCTCTAGAAAACGCTGGAACTGACTAAAGAATAGTAGCTCTAAACAAGGTCTCCTTTGATTTTCCTTTGACTCTAGACGAAATATTAACTTAGTGTTCTCTCAAAATTTCTGTGTGAAAGTCCTAACACCCAAGGTGATTGTAGTTGGAAGCGGGGCCTTTGAGAGTTAATTAGGCAACAAGGGTAGTGCCCTAATAAAGAAGATCAGTGTCCTTATAAAAGTGAGTCCCGAGAGACCTTCTGACTTTTGCGCCACGTGAGGAAACAGCAAAAAGCACGTTCTCTGAAACTGCGGGCACTTTGATCTTGGATTTACCAGCTTCCAGAACTGAGAAATAAATTTCTGTTGTTCACAGCCACTAAGTCTGTGGTTTTTCCCTTGAAGTAGCCCATGGGGCCTAAGGCAGATGTCCAACTATGCTTTTTCCATGACCGCTTATGTGTCATGATTTAGTTACTAATAATAGTTAAGGATACCTATGTTGTGGAATATTTGTTTTAAAATATAAATTTGAAAAACTAAGTATCTGAGTTGAAAATTTGTTTGGAAGTCAAAATGGCTGAGAATAACCAAGAAACCCTTGGAGGAGAGTAAGGTGTTGATAAGGATGATGGCATATACATAGAAACAGTTGCACAAACAGATCGTCAGTTGATGCATGACAAAGGTGGCACTATAAATCATTGAATAAGGTGGGCTTTAAATAAAAGCCCCTTAGAATGTTTAATACCCATATAAGAAAATTAGTAAATTGTGCCCCTACTTTATACCACATATAAAAATCAATTTCTTGTGCATGTTTTACATGTGAAGAACAAAATTAAGAATATTTTAGAAGATAATAAAAATATTTCATAACTTCAAGTGACAAGTATTTTCTTAAAAATAAACACAGTTACTAATTATAAAGGAAATAATGAATGCATTTAATAGCATTACAAATTAACCATCTATAAAGACAGTATACAGAATAGAATGTGAACAAATGCTTGCAGCACCTTTGTAACCAACAAAATAACTGATAATTAAAACATACTGAAACTCCAACATTTAATTAAGAAAAAAGAGCAAGAACCAATTTAAAAATAACCGTAAATCTTAAATAGCCACTTCACCAAAAAGGACATCCAATTAGACAACCAACAAATAAAAAATGTTGAACAGTTAGTAAAGATTCAAATTAAAATCACAATGTAAATCTACTACACACTCATCAAGTGGGAACAAATTTAACTTTTCAATTTAGCTAGAATGTGAAGCAAGGGGGTCATTCACATGCTGTTGTGAGCCCATAAAGTGTTATCGCCACTTTGGAAAATGTTTGAAGTCGTCTAATAAATTTGCATTCTCACATAACCTACAACCTATCAATTTCAGTCATAAATTTATACCACATATAAATTTTTGTACATTTGCACTAGGATGTTTGTACAAGAATTTTTTTGTATATAACAACATTAGTTTTACAGGAAAAATTTGTCTCTACCAATAGCAGAATGGGCAAAAAATTATGCTATTTAGTACTATAAAATATTCTAGTATGATGATGTATCTCAAAATAATATGTATAACACTTGGAGTCAAATTATACAGATTCATACTTGAGCTCCATCACCAATGAACTTAAATTGGTATTATTGATATTATTTAATAATAAAAAAATATATAGCTAATAAGGCAAAAATATCATCACCATCATGTTTAAACAGCAAAATTGAATGAACAGCAGTTATATATCAGCATACAGATGGTGCTAAAAAATTAAACATAGAGCAAAAAAAAGACAACATACACAACATAATTTCATTTGTGTACACTTTAGATACAGAAAGCTAGATATTCTTAGAAGATATACATGCATACAGAAAATAAATCTAGAGCAGGCTAAAAATAAATGTAGTCCAAGTTTCAACATAATGATAATTTTGGGAGCAACAGGCAGATGTGATTTAAAAAAAAAAAGAGGAAAGATGGAAAGCAGGAAGCAGCATGGCAGTTATCGGAAAGTTTTTAATTTGTGAACTGATGGTAGGTACATGATTGTGTTATATCTTGTGTTCTAATGCTCTTATCTGCTTCGTTAGATTTTTCCACTATTTCATGCATATGATATATCTCACAATTAAACAACAATAAATTATAGATAAAATTTATTTGAGGAAACATGAGGTTTTCTTTACAGTGACAACACAAAAATTTACATCCTTAATGCTTTCTTAAATGTTAGAAGAAAGGTCAGTTAACCTAAAATTAATTAGGTACATGTCAGTAGGTATAGGAGACATGTGATCATCTGGGTTCAGATAAGGGTGGGAGGGAACACTGTTTCTTATTTAATTATGTTGTTATTTTGTAGATCTAGGTTGTCTTTAGCCATACATTTCAGGTTGATAATTTGTTTTCCCTTGATAATAATAGTCTATTCATGAACCCTTCACTATATTCAACCTGGAGAGTTTGCTTTTAAGTTATAGGTTACATAAGCATATGCTATGCTCATTATAATACCATCCATTGTGTGAAGTTATTTTTAAAGAAAAGACAGCTTGTTACAATGAAAAATTTATGTTTATACTAAATATCTAAATGTTACTATCTTAAGTTCAATTTACAATTACAAATATCTTACACAGTAAAACATGGCACCCAAACTGAGTTAGGAAAAGAAAATTATTGAGCCTGTAGTTTGGTCATGAGCCAGATGAACTGACTAGCATTCAGAGATATGTCACCCAGCGCAATTCTTGAATCATTCTGATTTTCTCACCATCACTGAGTACCTATGAATGGCACCAGGCACTTTAAATTTAGCTTCTAAATATTTTTATTTATGTATAATTATGTTTTGGTGAATTTTTTAAATGTTAATTTTGACTTAAACCCTGAAATAAAATTCAGATTTTTTCAGAGGTTGTTACTCTGTTGTGTTACACAAAAACATGCAAAAAATAGCCTTTAAATTTCTACAGAAAATGAAGGGGCATTTATATTGATGTAGTGTAAATAGATCCACAAGTTCAAATTTAGTCTATGCTTTTATGATTTAAATGGTATCACCAACACTAAGCACAAAAGAAATGAATAAATTATTTTACCTAATATTCTTCTAATGGATGGTTGAAAGTTTCAGAAGCCCTGAACAGAGCCTCTAAATCCACAAAAAAATTTTCCACTTGTGGTAAATAAAAATAAAAAAAATTAGAAGGTATAAACTTAGAATGTACATTTACGCTGTAAGTCTGAAAATGTATATGGATGAAACAGGTTGCCATGAATATCAAGAAGTGGAACAAAATGCAATGAGAATCCCTCTGAGTCCTCACTCTTAGTGCAGTGAAGGGTACTGGAAGTTATCTGGTTCAAAAATCACTCTCTTAAGGAAAGTAAACTTTTAACAGGGTAAAATTTGTCCAAAGTAAATATCTATCAAATTAAACAGAACCGGAGTCTGAGTCAGCTAAACCGTAAGTTATAGCTTTCTTTGACAACATACTGTTAATGATTCTATTTATTTGATGAAGATAGGTAGTTATTTTCAGGAATTAACATTTTTCAAAGCTTCATTTGCTCTTTTCTTCAGAAGTATTTTTTCTGGGATACAATGAATTGAAATATCATCTTAGAATTATATAAAATGTTATATAAATGAGGTTTCTCACAACCAAAGATTCTATTCTGAATCAGACTTGATGGCCGTGCAGAAGTAGCATGATGACTCACCACCATGGCTCTCTAAAAAGCCTGGGACCTGTTTAAAAGTTAATAAAATTTCTCTGCCTGATTCTCATTAGCCTTGGCTGACAGTCTCAATCATACTTCCACAAAGACTAAAATAGAATCATGGATATTTCAAAGGCTGTACCATAAGAGGTAAAATCTACCAATGCAGACAGCCCAACCTCTGAATTTGCAACATTAACGAGTGACTACTCAGGGACAGGTGTTGAAACCCTAGCATATTGGTGAATGAAACCAACTCCACTCCCCTCCACCACAAAAAATAAGAGAAACTTCACAGTCTAAAGAGGGGGAAAAAAGAGCATATTTTTAATTCTTGTAAGTTACCAATTGGCATTATCTGTATCACCTTAGGTCATACTCATTCAATGATATATATGGGTATTTTTCATCTTTTAAAATCTATTAGGAACATTTTCTTTTTTATAAGTTAATTTATTAAGATAACACGTTATGGTATCTATTACAAGGGAGTACTACTTGGCCATTAAAAAGATGAAACATTGTCATTTGCAACAATATGGATGAATCTTGAGATATCACATCTAATGAAATGAGTCAGTTGAAAAGGACAAGAACCATGCTATTTTATTCCTACATGGGATGTAAAACAAATAATATATATTTTCATTTCCATTCTACTAATAAAGAAATTGAGGTACAGATTATTTAACTGAATTGCCCAACTCAATTAGCTAATGTATTTTGTTAATTTATGTATTTCCCATAGGCCAAAGGTAATTAAATATAAAACCATAATTAACTCTAGAGAATGTTATTTCTTGTATTTTGATATTTTGAAAATGTGAAATATTTCCTTTTCTAAATAGTTTAAATAAAAACTATCAATTAAGTTACCTCCCGCAGGTTCTCACCTAACCACATGTAGAGCCGGTTCTTGAACAACACGGATTTGAACTGCACAGGTCCACACATGCTCAAAGTGTTTTCGGTAAGTATCTGTTTCATCTTTGATTGGTAGTCCACAGGCGCAGAGGGCTGACTATACATGTTGATCTATTCCACTTTATATAACAGACGTGTTATCCTCGGATTGTGGTGTCTGCAGGGGTACTAGAGACAACCCTCCAGTGATACAGAGGAAGGGACGCTATAGTTAAGTTTTGGGGAAGTTAAAACATAGATGAGGATTTTGACACTGCAGGGTCAGCGCCCCTAAACCCGCATGCTTCAGGGTCAACTGTGTATTCCCCTGTGAGACATTATCTGATTTTGGTACCTCTCTTCAACTTTTACCAGACTTCTGGCATCTATGCCATATTCCTAAACCTCAGTATCACTCATCAGAAAGTCTATCATAGATGCTTTCCAGGGCTCCCCAACCTTCTGGTGTCTCTGGGCCACACTAGAAGAAGAGTTGTCTTGGGCCACACATTAAATACATTGTGACATGTAATCACAAAGAAAATCTCAAAATATTTTAAGTAAGTTTACGATTTTGTGTAGAGCTTCATTCACAACCTTCCTGATCCCCATGCAGCCCATGGGCTGCTGCTTGGACATTTCTGCTAGAATGAAAGTTACCCTGGAAGTCCTTGAAACTGATATTTTATTTTGCTTCTTCAGGTGAGGAGATTAAGCATAGGAAACTAAGACACTTTCCAAAGGTGACAGAGATGAATGGTTAATGGAAAGTTTGAGGAGGGGGAAAGATAAAACCTAAAACCTGAATTCCTGGCTCTCAGCTGGTACTTTTATTTTTCTCTGTGATTACATCTTAGCAGATATTGAGATGAACTTCTCCAATATTATCTAGAATAAATGTCGATAGATTGTAAGTATAAGTCTGAATTTTTAGTACTCTCTCTCCATCCAAGTTTACTATTAGAACATTAATTTTGAACATATTAATAGTTATTATTTTCCTTTTATGTCTCATACTTTATTTCCCAGTTTATTAATTCAATAAATATTATTTATTGAACATAATTTATACACTGAGTATTTACAGAAACATATACAGAGTGGGACAAAAGTTGTGAGTATGCAAAACACAGGTTATTCTTGTATTATTATTTTTAATTGTATTATTTTCCATATGAGCAACAGTAAAACTACTTTTGTCCCACCCTGTATTTTGTTAATCTCTACAGTTCCTAAAATTTAATGCTTTAATTACTCAAAGATATCAATTCAACTATCAGTTTGGCATAATTTTTCTTATCTTTAAATTCAAATAACGAAAGATTCAAATAATTAAATCTCATTAGTTAATAACAAGTTTAAATTCCTGAATGTTTAAAATGAGTAAAATTTGCAGTTAGTGGCAATAATAGCTAAATTTATATATAAAATTTATAGTATATATTGCAATATAAATACTGGTCTGAGTGGTAAACACTTCAAAATATTTCCTCATTTATTCTTCAAAATAAGTTCATGAGATTGGTATTAATATATTTTCATTTCATAAATGCAGAAACTAAAATTCAGAAAGGTTAAATAATTTACTCAAGGGCATACGTAGCTTAGTAAGATGCAGAAACACAAAACCTTTCATTTTGATGGAAATATCAACTCCTTTTGGTTTATTTCCCCAAAGGCAGCTGATTATTTTCCACAATCCAATATATTTACTGACCTAGTTGTCTGTTGCTAGTAGCAACAACATGGAATAGAAACTGCTTTCTCTAAAGGCATCATATCATGTGGAAGAACAGAAAATTGTTTTTTTTTTAAAGATTTTATTTATTTTATTTTTAGACAGAGGGGAAGGGAGGGAGAAAGAGAGGGAAAGAAACATCAACGTGTGGCTGCCTACACACCCCCTACTGGGGACCTGGCCCACAATCCAGGCACATGCTCTGACTGGGGAATCAAACTGGTGACCCTTTGGTTCCCAGGCTGATGCTCAATCCACTGACCTACACCTGCCAGGGAGAATAGAAAATCTTAAATAGTCTAATATCATTACATGAAAAACTCATAGAGAAAAGCAAATTCTTTGACAAGTGTTTCCAATCAGCTGGCTGCTGGATCCAAGCCAGCAGGTGAAAAAGTATAAATTAGGTATATGTTATTGAAGTTTGCCAATCAAGTTTGCAAATATTCAAATAAGAGCAATTAAAAAGTAGATTTGGATAAGCAAATCATATTTCTTTAGTGTTGGTCTTTAAAGGAGTCAACAAGCTATGTTATCTAATTTGTCATTTATAAATATTTCCAAAATATAACATATTGTTTTTACAGATACAAATTTTCGATGAAAATTTCTATTCAGTTATAAAGATGTTTGATAAAACATTAAATAATGAAAGATATGGCAAAAGCCATGGAGAGAGTTCTTCACATTTGAGTGGATTTTAGCTTCTGGCTTGAGAAAAATTTTTGGTCTTCAGAGATCATTTGCTATATTAGGTTTGCTAAATGGAGACATATTCAGCTTTAGTAACATCTTTGGAATTATACCCACAGAACCACCTGGTGCTTCCATTAAAAATAATTGCAATTAGAAAAAAAACACATTTAAAATCTATTGTCTCTTCTGACATGATCTCAAAAGGCAAACAGCCATGGGCTCTGTAAACATTATTCTTTTACTAATGTCTGTAATGTCTGTAATGTCTGGAAGAGACACTGTGTATAACAGAATGATCCAATGCAACAGTATCTGGTGCAGTGAAAGACAGCAGGTTCAGGTAAAAATTCTTCCTGACTCTCATACTCGTGATCATTTATTTTCTATAACTGTTTCATAAAAGGCAGGACTCATAGGCAGAATTGGGGTTTAAACTATGGCTTGAAAATATTTCCCAAAGGACTGCTTTATATACATTTTTTAAGAGCTCCCTCAACTCTTAAATATCACTGCTAATATCTCCATATAAAAATAAGGAAACCAGAAGAGAGGAAGAAAAACATTGGTTAAAAAGTATAATTTCTCTCTGTGATTCTGGAGGAGACATTATTTATCTTTATAGAACAGGAAGGGAAAAATTAGACTGATAAGACTTCCTGTGTGTAGAGAATATATGTTATTCTTAAAATCTAATCAAACATTAAAGGAAAAAACTCAAATAATAGTGCTAAGTGATTACAACTGCTATTGTCAGGTAATACGATAAGCTGTGGAAAGTTGCCTTTTATCTAACACCCCAGTGAAATGCAAGCTTACATTATCTACCTTGGCAGCTGGCAAAGATTCAGCTCTATTTTAATATTTTCTTTTTTGGGAATCATAGAAATCTTGAAGGTAGTATTCACACAAACACATGCTGTTAAGATCTTAATAACAGAAAATGACTGAAGGTTAAAAATATAATAGTAAATGCAATATAAAATAATCCTGTAACTAACCTATTATTGAAATGTCTATATATAAATAGTGAGCATCTGTTTTTCAAATAATTCTTTTTGAAATTTATTTATCTCATATAACCTCACTGAGAAATGTACATAGTTAATGTGATAGTAATAACAGTCTCTAATGTACAGCATTGCTGGAGTGAGTATTTGACAATTCTCTAATTTGGGTGGGAGGGTTTACCATGGAAACAGAAGTGGTATGACAAACAAGTACAACTCAAGGAGTCAAAAATCATGCGACGTTGTCTCTTACTCTCCAATCATTTCTATTCAGTAATGCCGGTTTTCTACTGATTTGAAAGAAAACTGTGGCAGATTTCATGTATTTACTGGTAAATCTTATAATAATCTATTAGACTTCAAGTCTCAAATCACTGTTTGTTTTTTTATAGATCAATAGATTTTTTAAAAATGTTTTATTATTGTTCAAATACAATTTTGTCCATTTTCTCCCCACCAATCCTCCCACCCCCCACCCTCGACCCCACCCCTTCTTGACTTTGTGAATGAGTCCCCCATATATTTTCCTTGACAGCCCTTCCCAACCCCCCCATCTTTCCCTCCCCTTCTCTGTTTACTGTCAATTTGTTCTTCACTTCAATGTCAACTGTTACATTTAACTTGTTTGTTCTGTTGATTAGTCTCCACTTACAGGTGAAATCATATGGTATCTGTCTTTTACCACCTGGCTTATTTCTCTTAGCCTAATGCTCTCCAGTTCCATCCATGCTATCTCAAATGGTAGGAACACCTTCTTTCTTTCTGCTGTGTAGTATTCCATTGTGTAAATGTACCACAGTTTTTTGATCCACACATTTGCTGAAGGTTGCTTCCAACACTTGGATATTGATTTTAATGTGAGTACAAAATATTCGCTGATGTAATTTCAGATTCTACATTACAACTAGCCTTTTTTTTCACCACAGTTCATTTTTAGATAAACAACTGTTCAGACTCAATTTTATTTCTAGATGATAGTAACAAAATATTGGAAAACTCAAATTATCACTTGTAATAGAATCAATAAGCACCAATAAGCACCCATAATTACTAAATTTATCAAATACTGATAAAGTAAAGGTTAAATGGTTAATTCTCTATACTCTACCCTTCAGATTCAATGCAATTCCAAATTAGTAGGTTTCATTATTGGAATTGACAATAAGGTAAAAAATACATTAACTATAATATTCATATGGAAATACAAATGGCAAAGAAAGGAGAAACTAGGAAGCTAGGAGAGGGTATTTATGGAATTTACTAAAAAACATCAGTAATTAAGATGGTGGGGACAAACAGAAAGCAGGGGGACAAAAAGACAAATGGAATAGGCTATAAGGTCTAGAAAGAGACCTACTCGTACATGTAATGGATTTATAACAAAGATGCCACTAAATACAATGAGGCAACAACATCCTTTTCAACAGACAGTTCTGTATCTAGTAGAGTTTCAAACTGGAAAACAAAGGTAAACCTTTACCTTTATCTCACATCATACAAAACATAAATCCCAGGTATACCATAGCTATATAAATGAAAGTAAAATTATTAAACTATTAAAGATAGCAAAAGGCAATGTCTTCATGAGCTTGAAGTAGGCAAATATTTCTTAAACCAGAAAAAAAATAAACAACCACATAATATAAAAACTGATGAATCAGACATCATTAAAATCTTTTAAATGTTCATTAAAAGATCTCAGTGAAAACATTAACAGAATGTGAGAATATATTGTGATATATATATACACATACACCTACATACATCTAAAAAGAACTTATTTCTAGAATATATGGGTTTTTAATAAATCAATTAAAAAATGATAAACTTTCCCCTCACATGTGAAAAAATGAGCAAAATATTTGAACAAATACTTCACAAGAGGATATCCAAATATCCTGTAAGAATATCAAAAGATGTTCAAACACTTTAGTTGGCAAAGAAATAAAAACTAAAAAGACAATGGGACACTGGTAATGCCAAGTGAGGTTGGGATGTATACAACTGAAAATTCCAAGCATTGTAGTTGCAATTTTTAATTGTTAAAATCTTTTTGGAAAACTATTTGGTAGCATTAACCAAATGTAAATACCCTTAAATATGCAAACTAATATCCCATTCTTCTTCTAACCATTCTACTACTGCAAAAAATGTTACAAAGTGTTTGCCAAAAGACTTACAAAAATAATTTTCATATATATATTATCTACAGTAGCCAAAAACTAAAAATATTTTACCTTGCAGTTAACAATAGATTAATAAATATATTATGGAATATTCATACAACTAATACTATGCACCAGTGGGTGAACAACTGCTTGCTACATGAAAAAAAATACTAAATCACATTGGTAAACACCATCTTTGTCATTTATGAATCTATTTCTCTACTGATTTTTTTTCTAATTTTGAGTCACACTTTCTGGTTCTGAGCCTGCATACAAATTTTTGATAGGATATTAACATTGCAAATATTATATTTTGAGTGTCTGGATTTTTGTCTTCCTTTAAACAATATAATTGTTTTGCTGGAGAATGAGTTACTCACTGAGTTCTTTGATTACTTTGAGCTCTGTTTTCAAAATTTTCTGAGGTGGGTCTAGAAGAGCCTTCACTTTGGAGATGGTTTACTCCCGTCACTAAGTCATGGCTTACTTGGACTCTATTGGAAAGCTCTGAGTGATGCCTGAGGGTGTTCCATTCGGTATATCCAGGGACTGAACATTTTCTCACCTTATATTGAGTCTGGAAATTTTTCAGTTTATAACACTCTGGTTGTTCTTGATCTGTTCTTGGAAGTTTCACACTTCTCATGTGTCATCTAGTTGTCAGCAAACACTGAAGGGTACACCACTGACCACTGAAAATTTCTAGGATTTCTTTTTTTTTCTATATCAATCTTCCATTCTCAGAACAGAATGATGAAATTTCCAAGCACCTCACCATCCTTGTTATCTCTAATTTTTCGATTCAGTGGGGGTCCTTTGATCAGCTTGGGATTCCCTTCATTACATCATGGACTGAAAAGTGCAGGAAATAAGAAGCATAAATGGTAGGTACAAAATAGACAGGGGTAGGTTAAGAATAGTATAGAAAAGGGAGAAACCAAAGAACTTATATGTACAACCCATGGACATGAACTAAGGGGGGGAATGCTGGTGGGGGGGTAGATGCAGGGCAGAGGGGAGTAAAGGGGAGAAAAAATGGGATAATTGTAATAGCATAATCAATAAAATATATTTTAAAAAATGAAAAAACAATAAAGCCAAGAGAATTTCAGGTCTTACCCATCTGTCTCACTTTTCTCAGAGGTCACCGTCTTGAATTACCTGTTGTCCAATATTTGAAAAGAATTTTTGTTGTTGTTGTTTTGCTTGCTAGTTTTATTGGAGGAGGTTCAATGTGGCTCTATTTAAACCATGATGGCCATTAGTGGAAGTCCTCATCCTTATTAATAGAAATTATAAATTGTTAAAAAATTTTAAATATATTAATTTTTTGATGTTTTATTTTTGCAAATCAGCTATCTAGTTTATTCCTACTTGATAGACCTCAAACTTTGTGACTATTTGTCTGTCCTTTATTACCTATAATTTCTTACAAGGTTACAAGGTTCTATTAATGGTCTTATATATATTCTTCACAGAGGAATGGTGGATCAAACTCAATTTGTTAAAGATTTAAAACTCTCCTAAGTATAACTTGGTAAATCATGTAATAATAATTTATGTAAATTTTACTTGTAGACAAGGTAAATAATATTTCCAAGTAGCGTGGCATAATTTAATGCGCTCAAACCAAGGCTTGAATCCCAACTGTTATTATTAGCTTTGTGTCCCATTAGCAAATTTTAATCTTCTATGAACCACAATGTTCTCTCCTCTAAAATGAAAATACTAATCCCTCACTTGATCGGATTAGAAGTGATAAAACATGCACTTAGTAAACAATCAATACTATGATAACACCCTCATTATTTTTTACCGTTATTTCCATTTTCAGTAAGAGTTTTCTAAAAGCTATGTTACCTAACTTCTAAGTACTGAATAAGATAAGAAAACCAGGTTTTGTTTCTGCCTAATGAGATTTTGAATTGAGTTTTGGTATTGTATAGCTACCAAAATAATCAGGGACTTTAAATACATTATCTTATTTTTTGTTATTAATACCTCTGTAGGCCAATAAATCAAATTCATAGCAGTTGGTTATGTGTAACAGTGTAGTTTCTGAACTACTTCATGTTGCTAGGGTCTCTGCTCCAGCAACTAATACGTGTCTTGAGCATGACAAGTGAGACCACTGATATCTCAATGTTACATGCAGAGATACCAAATTTATTGATAATGTACATTTCAAAAGTATGAATAAGATGAAATATAGTATGAGATGAAAGACCTTGTTTTCAAGCTTTCTAAATAGGTAGAATCAGCTACTTTATTATCCTGACGCTTTCTGTTAAGGATAACTAGGATAACATGGTTCAGTAAATTAAAACATTCTCTATTGGGTTACACATCCATTACGTTGATGCAGGTAGAGAAGCATAATAACAAAAGGACCGAATTTTGGCAAACTTGCCTGATTTAAGCAAGGATGATGTTACATACTATTTAATTCTGACTGACATTTTATTACATGTTAATCTCATGGTTCATTTTAATAGCAAAATAAAATAGCAAAATAAAACATCACTAAATCAAAGGATATAAACATAAGCTTTCTTAGTACTCTGCTGAAATCAAATAAAAGAAAAACTTTAATTTTTAATTAAAGTAATTATAAGAGGGTGATTTTCAGTTATAACAAAGATGCTTTCTTTTCAAAAATATGATGTATCTTAAATCCCTACCTAGTAAAATTTTTAATTTGGTTATAACAATTGTTATAATATTGTTGTCCTGATTGCTAGATATTAAGGGGTATTTTTCCTCTGAAATATTTGTTTCTAATTATCATCATTTGAGAGAATGAACCACTGCCATTTTTTCTTTAATGAATGTTAAGAATGCTCTCATAAGAAATAAAAGAAAGATTTTATGTGTCTCATTTCAACCAGGTGAAACTAACCAAGACCCAGAGGGGAAAAAAAGAAAAAAAAAGAATATTAGAATGGGTGTATTATGAAACAGAAAAGAGATGACACATGTTGGTGAGAGTGTGAAGACAAGAGAACATTTGCGCACTGTTGGTGGGAATGTAAGTTGATTCAGCTACAATAAAATAGAAATAAAAAATTAAAAATATAACCACCCTATAATACAGCAATTCCACTTCTGGGTGCCCATCCAAAGGAAATGAAAACAGGTTATCAAAGAGATATATGCCCTCCCATGTTTACTGCAGCATTATTCACAGTAGCCAACATACAGAAACAACCCAGGTCAGTGATTTGCGACCCATGTGTCATAAGAGTCACACTGGTTGCCACAAGAATTTTTAAAATGTGAAATACCTGGTATTTGTCTTTCTCTGACTGGCTTATCTCACTTAGCATGATGTTCTCCAGGTCTTTCTATGCAGTCATAAAGGATAAAACTTTATTTTTTATGATTTTACTCATATGTGGAATCTGATGAATGAACTGAACTAACAAGCAAAACAGAGACAGACTCAGAGAGAGCTAACAGCCCTGGGCACAGAGGGGAGGGTGAAAGAACCCAGCCAAAAAGAAAAAGAACAGATGGATGTGAACAACAGTGTGGTTATTGCAGGGGGTGGGGAAGGTGGGTGGAGATGGAAGAAGGTATAGGGAGGATAAAATGGGTAAATAAATAAATAAACAAAAATAAAATAAAATGCGAAATACCTGACTATTTAGTCAGGGGCACTGACCTCTTTTCCTTTAGATTGCCAAATAAAAGAATAACAGAAGCCAACACAACAATAGCCACCTGGTGTTAATGAATCAAAACTATACCTTTTTTTATTTGTTAGATCAACAAAAAATTTAATATGTATTCTGGCATACCACTGAATTTTAGTTAATTAGTTTATGTGTGCCATGAGATTAAAAAGGTAGAAAATCACTGACGGAAGTCACTGGATAAATGGATAAATTTACACACACATATTTTATATATATAGATAGATAGATGATAGATAGATAGATAGATAGATAGATAGATAGATAGATAGATAGATACACAGTGGAATATTATTCAGCCTTGAGAAAGAAGAAAATCCTGCCACTTTCAACAATAGTGATGGATATTGAGGACATTATGCTAAGTGAGATAAGTCAGACAGAGAAAAACAAATACTGTACAATATCATTCATATGTGGAATGTAAAAAAAAAGCTGAATTCCTAAAAACACAGAGTAAAATGGTAATTACCAGGGGCTGGGGGATGGGGGAATATGAGAGACATAATTTAAGGTTACAAACTTGCAACTAGTAAATAACTAAGTCCTTGAAACATAAGAAACAGTATTTTGATAATAGGTAAAAATATTGCATTACAATCTGCAAACATGCTAAGGAACTAGATCTTATTTATTCTAAGCACAAAAAGAAATAATAATTAGTTGACATAATAGAGCTGCTAGCTAACCCTACAAAGCAGTCATACTGAAATACATAAATGTCTTAAATCAACAAGTTGTATACATTAAATATACATAATGTTGTTTATTTATATATAGTTATACAATGTCAAATATATTTCAATAATGAAAAATAATTTACATGTGGTTCTTATATTCTTAACTTTTCTATTAAATTTCTATTTTAAGTAATATTTAAATGATAACTAATTTCTTATTTCTAATTTTATTAATTATATTTCCAATGTATTCCTGAGGAGAGATTTCTGTATATGTATCTATGTACTTGCTTCATAGTACATAGATATCCTCATGAAAAATATGTTAGAATATTTGTAATACTCAAGTGATATTTCATAATTTAAGCATCTGTAATATGTTCTGAACATGCACCTTCTTCTTAGTTTTTACTTATATGATTCCATCATTTGAAATTCTAAACACTGGACCTAGTAACAGGTAGAAAACCTAAAGCTCACCCTGTCTTGTGAATATCATGACTATGTATTCACAATAAATTTGGATACAATAATTACACTGTTTGAATATACAGTAAGCCACATTTTTCAAACACTCATTCAGATATTGACATGTGTTACTTGTGCTGACATATGCTATATAGTTTTGTATAAAATGAATAGAACATTTTTGAACAGTCCATACGTTCTATTTGGTGCTAGGAAAAAACCACCCTGGTTATGTTTATTGGAAATTGCTGATATTGAATATATAGAGTTAGTAACATTTAGAACAAAGAACAACTTGATATCCATTCACTTAATTTAGGAAAGAAGTCCTGTCCAACAAATGAATCATTCCACATAAAAACAGACTATCTGAGTAGATGAAGATAAACGATTAACTTGACTGTTAATTTCATTAGGGGTTATCAGCTTATCTCTTTTTAGAAATGAAATGAGAGTTGAGGGATTTCTCAAACACAAGGAGGAATGAAGTGAGGCATCGAAGGTGGATCAAAGATTACAAACCTGTACGTGGACTCTGCAGTTAATCATTGGAAAACAAATGGTCTTGTCTTAAAAGGAAAATGGCATCCATTTTTTTAAGCAACACGTGCCACTCGCGTGATTAGGCCCAAATGTGAACTAAAGCTGTTGCAGGATAGGCACCAGGCCTGTAGTGTGTGGGTTCTTGATTTGGTGCAGGAAAGATTTCACAACACAAGTCCAGGTGATTTTGAGAGTAAGCCTATGACAGCTGGGGACAGTGAAACAAAAAATGAGTCAGGTTAGAGGAAGCAACGGGAGAGCGCCTTGGCGGTGCTCTGCTTTGGTTCCCTAGAAACATTGCAGGAAAGAAGTGAGCCAAGCTCACTGGGATGTGAAAGTCATAGTCCCCGAAGGGAGCCAAGGCGAAGCTGTTTGTAGCTCTCTGGAATCGCAGAGAAAAAGGTGGCCTTGGAGACCAGATCAAGGGGTAAGCCCAGAACCGGCTGCTGCTGGTTGCAAGTCTAGTGAGGACCCTTTGAGTCTAGAAGTAAATAAAAAGTTTGTGCCCAAGCCCTGGCTGCTCTGGCTCAGTGTTTCAGTGTGGGCCTGCGAATCCAAGAGTTACTGGTTCAATTCCCAGTCTAGGACACATGTCTGGGTTGCAGGCCAGATTTCTAGTAGGGGATATGCGAAAGGCAACCACACACTGATGTTTCTCTCCCTTTCTCGCTCCCTGCCTCTCTCTAAAATATAAATAAAAATGTTTTTAAAAACCTCATCAATTCCTAATAAAAAAAAACAACTTATGCCCAGAAAAGGGGCATAGACATGCTCTAGAGCTAGTCCACACTGATATTCTTTGTCTTGAGGGTTTTATCTATCGTCTGTGGGTGGGAATCTTAGGGGAGGGTTCCAGTAGAATATTCATCAACTTTCCAGGTGTGTTTTTAATACAATGATGCATCCAAATTAGCTTATAGTGGAGCTCGGGATTATTCTTTGATTTGATTTGCTCTTCTATTTTTGTCCGAGTATCTGGTTCTAGCTGGGTTTTTGTTATTTGTTCCCCTGACTTCATCCATCCTTGGGTTTGGTTGGCAGAAATGGCCCTATTTGGGTCTCTAATCTCTATTTCTCTGACCATGGTGATTTAAGCTATGCATTCTTTGGTTGGGGAGGAGGGGGGTATAAACCATTTGTTCTCAAGTGGCCTTGGTTAGGGAACATAAGGTTCCCTTACAGCCAGATTCACTATCAAATTGTTTAGGCTTGCTGAATTATCTAGTCTCTGCTTCCCCATTCCACTTGCTCAGGAATTTTCCTAGCTTCTTACTATCCTGCCTCAAAGCAATAGTGTTAGTCATGTACAGAGGTGTAAAAAACCATGCAAACAGAGCCACCTTAAAATAAAGTTGGAGCTACCATCCCCCAAAAAACTGCCTTGCACGTCTTATACCTTAAAATTTGGAATGTTAAAACAGGGCAAAATAACCTTTGGAATAAGCCTAAAGCAACATTGTGTCCCAAAGTACTATTTGCAAGAATAACAAGAAAGCAGATATGACTACTAGACTGATGACTACCAGCCTGAAAATTAAAAACATTCTTTAGAATTAGTGTCACTATGTAAGCTTATCTACACCAATAGAAATGCCTTCTTCGATTGATGTAATTGCTCCCCTTTCGTTTTTCATAATTGCCCCTTGCCTTTATCTCCTAATCAGAGCATTATTTGGAGTTCTGCTTGAATCAGTGCTTCCAAACAGCTGTTATTTTTTCATCTCAAGTAAATGCTTGTTGCCTCTTACTTTGACTTTTTGTTTTAAGGTTAACTATTTCCTCTGTTGTTGTTTTTGTGGGGAGGAGAAAGAGCAGGAGTGTTAGTCTTCAGCTTATACTGAAAAAGAAGCGGGGGGGTAAGATTTACAGAATGCGCTCAAGATGGTTAAACAAAAGAGTAAGAAGATGTAGCGACCTATAATGTTCTAGTATAGGAAATACGATGGCAGAACTAACAGTGAGATAGAAATAATTGTGACTGTGGATTTCCTTCCGTTTGGACCATATTCTTACATGTGACTATCATCACACAAACTATATTAACACAGTATGGGTAACTAACATGAAAATTAGCTAAATAAAACAGACTAAATTATAGCTCTGTTCCACTGTCAGGTTGAAAATGGTATATTAGTTTCCTATTGCTGCAGTAACAGGTTAGTACAAATTTAGGGGCCTAAAATAACACAGATTTATTTTCTTATTGATGTTGTAGATCAGAAGTTAGTGCAGGTTGGCAGGGCTACCCACCTTGCTGGACGCTCTGGAGAATGATCTGCTTCCAAAGTTATTGAAGTTGTTGGCTAATTTCATTTCCTTGTGACTGTAGGACTGAGGTCCCTGTTTCCCCACTGGATGTTGGTCAGAGATCTGTCTTTGCTTCTAGATGTTGTCTATATTTTTTCTCATGCTTTCTGTGTGCCCCACTCCAGCAACAGTGGACCAAGCCCCTCTTACGATTTGAATATCTCTGATTTCTGCTACCTCCTCTCGTTGACCCCAGTTTGGAAAGTTCTCTGCCTTTACGAACTCATGTGGTTAGATTGGACCCAGTAAAATCATCCAAGATAATCTCCTTATTTTAAGGTCTCTAATCTTAATGACCATTGTAAAATCCATTTTGATATATAACATAACATATTCATAAATTCTAGGAATTTTGGTGTAGACATCTTTGTGAGTCCATTCTGATGACAGAGAGCAAAGCTCCAAAGTATGCTTTTAAAAACAAGATGAAATTATCCAAATGACTCATATCAAATTTGGGTACCTATGAAATATTTGCATATGTCTATATACATATATTCGTATAAATTTATGTGCACATACATTTTTCCCAAGTACCTAAATCAGTAATGCCAAGATTCATTTTTTCCATCTATTTTCCAATTGCCTTAACCCTACACTTCATTTAGATGTGTATTTAAAAATTCAAAACATATTTTAAGAATTCAAACAACTTTGAGTGAATGATTTTGATTTAAAAAGTCATCAAAGTAATCTTATCAAAATTTCAGGGACTCTTATAATGTCCACTTTTAATTTTGTTCCTATTCCTCAACATAGAGAATAATTATTCCATTTCCTACCGAAGGATACATTAGCTGTTCCTGAATTATGCTTACATTTTACTGCTTAAGTTTAGGAAAACAACATTGTTTTAAAAGAGGCTGTATTGTTTTACTGTATTGTTTCATTTCTCTGAGGGAAATTCTGGGAAGAATGAAAATGATTTTAGCTAGTATACCACTGCCTTCATCAAACTAGATTTATAATTATGTTGCAGTTGACAAACTACTCAATGTACCTGCAGAGTACAGATAAAGTGGTTCATTGGTCATCCATTTCCTAGGTTATTTAGCTTAATCTACAGAGTATGTATAATGCATATTAATCCAAATAGCCCTGAACTTGCCGTTTAGAGAAAGCACACCTAAATCTTCCTTTAAAAATGGGTTTAGTAGTACAATTTTTTTCTGGTTCTAATCATTTCCACTGGGTATTTTTAAACCTATCTGGAAACCCATATTGTTACTCTGAAATACGTATCCAGAATGTTCACCATTTTGAGATTACCTTATAATAAAGGGAGTAATGATGCCCCGCACATGCGTCATGTTAGAAGATGTTCAAAGTATCAAATCATAGCTAAAAATGTGTAAGCTGCCAGTCAGTATAATTATAGCAGGTAAATAGCTCAAGTTAAGTGGAAAATTGCCCAAGTATAAGATACTACATCTTTCTTTAAATAAAGATGGTCAAAAATTCCTACAAAAACACTTACAGTCTTTATATTAGACTTTCACATATATTTTAAGGCACTATGACATTATGCCAGATGGGCTTGTCTTCTCTGTTGATAACGCATCACACATGGTGGCATGACAAGCGGCTTGTGGTTTTGAACACAAATGACAATCTAACAAGTGAATATGATGCCAACTCACATTTATAAGTCAAGGCTTGCTCTAATTTATTGATATTAACAGTTTGGCAAAATTGTTTTCACAATACAGCTGATTACCCCTATGTATTTAAGGTAAGGTACCCACAAAAGTTGCATAATGTCTAATATCAGTAAATACTTAAAATAAATGTTTTTTTGATTAAACTTTATAACAAGTTAAATTCAAGTCCATGTTAAATGAAATATATTTACTCTAGATGAAAATTCTAAGTAAAATTAATTTACAACAGACTTATCTGTAAATCTCATGTTATTTTATGATTTATAGACAAAATAAGACCAAATTATTTGAGTTAGATATGAAATAAATAAATTTTCTTATATCAGCCTTGAAAATTATGTTAAAAGTATAAGATTTTTTTTTATATAACTCAAGAGGTATCCATGAAGCCCATCAACACACACAAATAACACTAACACTTTTGGTTAAGATTAGCCATTCTTATTTCGTACTCAAGGATCTTAGAACAGTAGCATTACTTTAATTAAGATTTGTCATAAAATACCTATCATTACTAGATAAACTGTAATTGTCAAACAGGTAAATATTAAAAAGAAATCAAAGGAATTTTTTTTTTCAGTTGACTTGAGGTAATACTCTTATTAAACTCATTTACTTTTAGTTCCTGCACTAAACAGGCTTATTTCCTTGACTGGTGTAAATCTTTACGCAGATAATCAATGATACAAAAATGTAATGCTTTTCCTAAGCTTTTTATTGTCTCTATTTAAAGTAAAAAGAGGCAAACCAGAGCAGTTTCACTTCACTCAATCAGTTTTACAAGGATCAAATTTCTATAAGTAATCAGACATTTTGTAAAATACACAGGAAGATTTAACAAATTTAACTTAATTCTTGTATTTGTTCTACTTTAATTTGGGGTCTGGAACAAAACAAAAATATGTTTGTGGATAATCACAGGAAAGTAATGTTACATATGAATCAACTAAGTATCTCTTCTGATGTACAACTTTTACTTCCATACCTGAATAACATAAAGGAAATCTTCCCAAAGTAGTCAGCGAGAATTTTTATAGCTTTTATTCTTTGTTGGATAATTTGGGGGTGGTTTAGAATGTTTAAATGATGATGAATGAGCTCTTTAAATGTCCATCTAAATAGTAATATTCTAATTGAAAATTAAATGTGATTACCTCTAGTCATAGGGTATTTACCATTTTAAATTTAATCAATTCACATTTCTAGGATAGATGTTCCCAATGAATTTTGTTTAGAAACAAAGTTCCAAATAATAGAATGTTTTGTGAACCAAACAAAGGGCTTCAATATTAACAACACTATAGTCAGTACGAATTGTGCTAAAATCATTGTTTTCTAGTGTGTGTCATTGTTTCTACAAACAGAGGCAATGAGTTCTCTGTTCATTTGGCCACATTTTAATCTTGACACTAAAGCTTTTAAGTTTTAGCCCTAATCCCTTTCTATTAAATCACAAGGAAGAAGTTTTCTAAATTCATTTTTAAACTCTTGCCTCTTATGATTAGTGAGGTGTATCCAATCTAGTAAAGTCCTTGGCAGACATCTCCATCATATCATATATAATTAGCTGAGACAAAAATACATTTTGAATACTTATTAATATTTGGCACCTGTGAAAGATTTTAATACATCATTATCCAGGACACAGTGCCTAAAATTGTTGCTCCAGAACTACCAAAGGATGACAAGCAAATGTAGAAAGGCCCGTCCGAATTATAATTTATAATACTATTCTTATCTATTCTTCCTATGGCGATGATCCCTGTCATTAATCATTACCTTAGGATTCATAATGGAGGATATTATCTTTCCTATACCTTTTACTGCCTTAAAAGTTATATTGGAAGTGTTTATGATGCCATTTTTATGGTTACTTTTTCTAAGTATTTATACAATTGGAAGCATCCCTCACAAATTTTCTAATTTTAAATGTCTATAACCTTGGTCTATAACTATATCATTCCACTGCTGAATAGTTTAAGAATTGGATCTGATATAGCGTTAGAGAATGTTCGGTCTGAAACTTAGCACATAACTCATCATCTTGATCATCTATCTTTTTCAGGTCACAATTCCTCTACCTTTACATGATTATATCAATTTATTGGTGATACGTACATATATATTGGTCATATATAAAGATATTTGTTTTAAGAATTGAACTCATATGGTTAGAGAGACTAAGTCTCATGATCTGCAGTTGCAAGCTACAGATACTGGAGAACTGACAAGATAGTTCAAGTTTTACAGCATGAGAGGTAAAACTATGCGTTCTAGGCTGAATCCAATGTCAGGAACAGACCAGTGCCCCAGCTTGAAGACAGATAGTGAGTCTGACTTATCTTTCACTCTAACTTTCTATTCATACATTCAGTGGGTTGAATGAGGCTCACCCACATTGAGGAAGGTGATCTTGTTCAGTTTCATGATTTAAGTGCTAATCTCATCTATACACATGAAGAATAATGTTTAACCAGATATTAGGGCACTCTGGGGTGCAGTCAAGTTGGCACATAAAGTTGGATTCAAACTCGGATTCAAGAATATTTGCAAATGATTTTACTATGTGTCCAAGAGTATGGAGAGAACAAAATCTGAATACTGAGTTCGATAAGATCTGGGGAATAAGCATGTAATTGAACTACTAAGAGTTGGCATATAATGTGAGGACCTTTGTCTCACATATTAGTGCCCACCAGAGAACATCTCTATACAACAGATATGTTTGGAAAACCCAAGACAACAAATTGAAAAATACTACAAAAAGAGAGACTCTTTAAGGTAGTATAAAACACAGCATAAGATATATTAATATTAGAAGTCAAAAGTTTCATTTATAGAAACAATGGGTAGAAGGCAGAAGGAAAAACTCCTATTAAAAATATCCACAAGATATTAAAATATTAGGGATAAACTTGAAATATGCAAAGTTTTCTAAAATAAAACTTTAAAGCACTCATAAAGAACTCAAAACAAGTGAAGAATTTGGAAAGTTACTGTCTTTTTTGGTTATTATAATTTATGCAATTATTGTCAACTATTCTTTAGTTTCATTGCCTCTCTATCCATGTCATGTCCTCATTGCAAGTGCAAAGGTCTTTCCCATACCTTTGACACCATGATTACTCTAGGGATGTATTTTGACCACTTATCACTTTGCTCCTTTATCAACATTATGATAGAAAAATACTCTGACTAGACACTGACCCAAGAATGAGGTTGTGTTTTTGTTGTTGTTTTTCTAAAGGAGCAACTGGCCTTCTAACAAAGATTAAATCCAGAGAAACATATCATCAGAATATTCAATACTAATAATTAAGTCCAATAAGAAAGATACGTTTCAAAAATATATTGTGAATATGGCTTTTGACCACATCAGCAACTAGATGTGTTCAGAAACATAAAACCTTACAAAGCTTTAGAGAGAAATCTCAATCTAGACAAAACAAAGCAAACAGACCAAAAAACAAAACAAAAAACAAAAAACCCCAAAACCTAGGCCTCAAAATTTCAACTACTAGGAAATAGAATGGGTATGTTGGCAGCCACCCAAAAGGATAAAAGTTCCAATTCATTCTTTGAGAGTGACCATGTAAAATGAAAGAAAAGGAAGAGTTTTTCCAGGATGTGAAGCCAAGAGCTCTGGGAAACAATCCCTGGAATTAAACTGAACACCTAAGTAAGGAATATCCAGTACCCGAGAATTTGGATACCTGATAACATTTGCCTAGTATTTCAAAATCTGTATAAACTAATGACTGCTATGAGTGTCTGATTATTCCTTTTTTAAAATGGCAGTGCACTCTGGCCAGTGTGGTTCAGTTAGTTGGAGCATCATCTTGTGGACCAAGAGGTTGGAGTTCGATTCCCCACTTGAGTTGTGGGTACATCCCCCATAGGCAGAGTGGCTGGGGTGGTTGGCAGTTGGGGTGCTAAGAAAGAGAAGGTGGCTAGTTGGTGTCTGTCTCTTACATTGATGTCTCCCTCTCTGTCTCTCTTTTTCTCTCTCCCTCCTGTCCTCTCTCTAAAGGCAATAAAAAATAAATGTCCTTGGGTGAGGATAAAAAATATGTAATAACATGTTGGTGTGTATTATGTGTGTATTCTTTTCCTGTATGACCCTTTCATATAGAGTATATGTAGTACAGATAATTTGTTTTTTAGTTAATAATTCTATGTGCCAAGATAAATTGCATTCAGACTTGATGAAAATCATACCTTAGATTTGACGTCGTGATTATACGAGACATGCAGTGGCACTGGAATGAAGATAAATGTGTTCTGCATGTGGAAATGACATGAATAACTGAAACTTACAGAATAGAATGTGGTGTACTGAATACTTTCTATTCAGTATACTTTCTATTCTATTATTCCTGTATTCGCACCATTAGAACGTCTTCAAAGTGGTCATAGTGTACTTCCCCACCCTTTAGACTTTTAGCTTAACTGTGACTTGCTTTGGCCAAACCCAATGTGTGCTAGTTCCAAGGTTAGGAATTAAGTGATCTTTTATGTTTCCTTTTGCTTTATTGTACTTTATACCACTGCTTGTGAAGGAACCATATTACAGTGTCTTTGTTCAGGTTGTTATGACAGAATCTCATAGACTGAGTGTCTTATAAACAAAATAAATTTATTTCTCACAGTTCTGGAGGATGAGAAATCCAAATTGAAGCCACTGGCAGATTCAGTGTCTGATGAGGGTGCATGACCTGGTTCATAGACAGCTACCGTCTCACTGAGCCCTTATGTGGAGGAAGGATTGAGGGATTGATCTGTGGGCCTCTTTTATGAAGACACTAATCCCACTCACAAGGGCCCCGCACTCACGACCTAATCACTCCTAAATGACCCATCTCCTAAAACCATCACTTCAAGGGTTGGAATTCAACATCTGTTTTGGGGGAGACTTCCTGGCACTTGGCTAAAACTGTTATTTACTTAAAGAGAATGAAAAGAACTGTCTCAAGCATATCATAGTTGAATTCAATGAGAAATACAGTGCCACAGAATACAAGGTCAGTGTAATCACTGGACAAAAATCCTATAGCTTCATAAAAAGACATGATTTTTGTTTAAAGCAACCAAGAGTGGATAATGGGCATTCAGTATTTTTATGACAGTCTTTCAGGCAAATAGACAAACTATAATAAAGATTCAGGTAATCTTTATTTATTTTTCAAAAAAAATGTAATCCAAAAACATACTACCTTAAACAGTGTTAGAGAAGCTTATGCCAGTAGTCATACGGGTAAAAAAATTGAACAAGCAACTATCTTAGAGAGTTCTTTAAAAGAAGAGCTAAATGGGTGGACTAGCCCATAATATATTCATGTATAATTAACTAGTTATTAAAAATATAAAATTATCACACAAATAGGAAGATAGATCAATGGAACATAAGAATCAAGGCAAAGATGAATGAAAATATAAATAAAAATTGAGAATATAATTAGGGCAACACCTCAAATCAGCAGAATAATTAATTCTGTACAAATCTATTAGATTTATTTGATCTAAAGTTTAGTTCAAGTCCAACAGTTCCTCATTCTTTTTTTTTTTTTTCTGGATAATCTATCCATGGTCTAATTTGGGATATAGAAGTCTTCTACTACTGTCATGTTATTCTCTATTTTTCACTTGAAATCTGTTTGTATTTGCTTTACATATCCAGGTGCTCTGATTTGGGGTACATAAGTATTCATGATTATTAGAGCCTCTTGATAAATTAACCCCTTTATCATTATATAATGACTTCTTTATCCTTTGTCACAACTTCAACTTAAAGTTACTTTTGCCTGATGGAAGTATGATGACTCCTGCACTCTTTTTGTTTCCACTTCCTGGAATTCTTTTTTTCCATTCTTCCACTTTGAACTTATGTATTCTTAAAGCTGAAGTCAATCTCTTATTGGCAGTATATAGTTGGGTCTTTTTTTTTTTATCCATCCAACTATCCTACCCCTTTGATTAAGGAACTTGCTACATTAATATTTAGAATAATTATTGATAGGTAGAGATGCTTGTTATTCTTTTCTCTTTGTAATTGTCTTCTTTCTCTCTTGCTGACTTCCTTTGTGAACTGATAATTTTCCATGGAGGTATGCTTTGATTCCTTTTTCTTTACCTTTTGTGTATTGATTGTAAGTTTATGCTTTGTGGTTACCATGAGGCTTACATAAAATATCTTAGAGATGCAACTGTCTATTTTATGCTAACAATTTTGATTGCATACAAAAACTCTAACTTTTTATTCTCTCCCTTTTATATTTTTGATTTTTACAATTTAGCTCTTATTATGTTATGTCTTAATTGACAAATTATAGTAGCTACAGTTATTTTTAATAAATTTTTCCTTTCACATTTATACCTGAGTTAAGTGGCTAACATGCTACAATATTACAGTGTCAGAGTATGCTGAATTTGACTATGTACTTACTGTTACAAGTGTGTTGAATATTTTTAAATGTTTTCATGTTGCTAACTGATGTTCTTTCAACGCTTCAGCTTGAAGAACACCTTTCAGTATTTCTTGAAAGATAGGTCTAGTGGTAATGAAATTCCTCAGCGTTTACTTGTCTGGAAGTCTTTATCTCTCCTTTATTTCTAAAGGTTGACTTTGCCCCATAAGCATTCTTGATTGGCAGAGTTGTTTTTTTTTCTTTTTTAATTTAAGCAGTTTGAATATGTCATCCCACTCTCTCTTGACCTATGATATTTTTGCTGTGAAATCACTGATAGACTTATGTGAGTTTCCTTATAAGTTAGACACTTTTTTCCTCTTGCTCCTTATAAGATTCTTTCTCTTTGATTTTTGACAGTTATATTACAATGCGCCTTGGAAAAGTTCTCTTTAAGTTGAGTTTGTTTGGAGACCCGTGAGCTTTATCAAATTGGATACCCAAACCTTTCCCCAGATTTGGGGAGTTCTTAGCCATTATTTCTTTAAAATGAGCTTTCTTCCCCTTCTCCTTCTCCTTTTCACCTAGGACTGCAATAATTCATAGATTGTTTCTTTTGATGGCATTCCATTTATCACATTGGCTTTTATTACCACTCTTTTTCATTTTTTTTCTTTATATTCCTCTGAATAATTTCAGAAGCCCTGTCTTCTAATTCACATACTTTTTCTTCTGCTTGATCCATTCTACTCTTGATGTTTGCTTGTAGCCCTCTGGGCACTGGCAAGTCCTATTCTATATAGGGGACCTGGGTAGAGCCCAAGTTACATGATGTCATCCCCAATATCTTTGAGCACACAGTCATCCATAATTTGGGTCCTAGAACTAGCAATAGCTGCTCCAGCCTCCTACTTGGAGATTTCCAGGAGGAGATTTGAGACCCACTCTCCAAGGAGCTCAGCAAGATACTAGAGCTCAAGTAGAAACCTGTCGCACAGAGGACCTCTCCTCCTTTGTCACCAAGAATATCAAGGAAATTGGGCATACGAGCAACCTGGGAAACCAGACCCAGGTCATGGGCAGCACACACATGAATGCGGTCAACTCCTGTTTCCATGCTATCTTTGACCTCACTGTGGAATGCACTGAACATGACTCTGATGGGCAGGTCAATATCCATTTGGGCAAGCTCAAGCTGGGAACCCTGGCTGGCAGTGAAAAAAAAAAAACAAAGCAGGCCCCTGTACAACTTGAAGGACAGCCATGTAGTCCACGGGTAGTGGCAGAGAGTGGTGGAGGCAGGCCCAAGGAAGCCTCCAAAATCACTGTTTTCCCTGGGCAACTTGATCACTGCTCTGGGGGGCAATGGGAACACCCACACTCTCTGAAGAATGCTGAGCTGCCCCAGATGCTCCAGAACTCTCTGGAAGGGAATGCCAAGATTATCACAGTGCCCCTACTAGGACCAGCTTCTTACAGCTATGATACCTTGAGCTTTGCCAACCAAGCCAAGAACATAACAAAAAAGATAGGAGTGAACGATCACCCCAGGAAAGACTGCTGCGGGGGTTCTGGGAGGTGACTGTGCAATGGAAGGCCCAGCTGGAGAAGAAGATGCCGGAAGCCCTGCAGTAGGGCCAGCAAGGCACAGAGCTGCTGGCTGCCAAGGAGAAGGCATGGAAAGCAAGCGGCTCACTGGGGGCAGGAAAATCATGGACCAGACCAACAACCTGAAGATGTTGGAACTGAAATATCAGGGAATTATTTCGCAGAAATGCTGTAAGCAGGAAATGCAACAGGAGATGATGATCCCAGGTGGGGAGACCAGGTAGCTCTGGGGCATCTATATGTCCCTGCAGCAAGAGGTGGACATCAAAACCAAGAAACTCAAAAAGTTCTATATGCCAAACTGCAAGTGGCGAAGGCAGAGATCCAAGACCACCATGAGGAGCACATCCATGGCAACAGGACCAGGACAAGGCACAGAATGAGCAGACTGAGGAATTGGAGCTGCAGTACTTAATCACAGAAAACTTCAACCCCCTGAAGAGAACAAGATTGTGAACCAGCTTGTCCTGGACTATGAAGAGGAGCAGTGGAAATTCCAGCCACTTATACCAGTTGGAATCAGTAACAGCCAAATGAAGAAGATGACACCAGCAAGACAGAGGTACTGTTTTTTCCTTGCCATCATAGCCCCCCTGGAGGTGGAGCAACATGACCTCCCCTCCAGGCTCAGAGTCTCCCTACCTTTGTGACCAATTCACTGGAAGGGTTGTGAAATAAACAGAATACATTTTTAGTTATAAAATAAATAGTCATGAGAGTGTAGTGTATAGAATGCTGAATATAGTTAATGATGCTCTACTGTCTATTGAAAGTTGCTAAGAGAGTAGATCTTAGAAGTACTCACCGTAAGCGGGGGTGGGGGAGAGAAACTGTTTTGAATTCATTATCAAATAAAAAACAAATTTCCAAGTTTTGGAGATCAAATAGAAACATTGAGGGTGTTGGTTTTGTGTTTTTCTGTTGAGAATTACAGTGTGATAGAGAACAAGACCACATCAGCCATCATAAATTGTTGATCACCCAGGCTTCAGGTAGTAGACTTGACTAGCCAGGCTTCAGGTAGTAGATTTACAGGCTTTGGTCCTAACTGTGGATCCTGCAGTGGCCCAATAATTGTTGTGGTCCTTTGTTGTTGTGGTGGTTTTCATGTTTCTTGAAGTCTTGCCTTCATATTTGAAGTAATAGTTGCTTCTTCCAGTCTTTAATGACTGATTTCAAGAGAGAAATACCTTCTATCAACCCTACCGGGCTGTCTCAGACCTTCTATGGATACACACGCTCCACACTGGTTGCCTCATCCTGTGGAATTCTTAATCTTATATGACTTCTCTTACTCCTGCAACACAGGCCAGTGGTGGACAGCCTTTCTTTTGCTTTCTTAGTGATGATGCTAACACTCAAATTTGTGTTTTCTTGTTGGCTGCAATTTGGGATGATTTTCTGCATGTACTCACTAGCCATCTTCTCAAACTCATTCGTGCCCATGAACCATTTGAAATGAACCGTGGAGTAGGTGTCCCCAGCAGCTCATGGGCAGGCTTCTTGATGGAGTACATGATGCAAGTAAGAGGATTTTATTCCTTACCCTTTTAATGCCCTCTGAGATGCCTGTCTGCGAATCTCCCAAGTCATGAAACTCATGACTCAGTTTTCTGGATGGCATGGAAAAGAAACGGGCCCCTTCAGTTACGTCTGGCACATCAGGGGAATCTGGATGCTCATGTACATGCTCTCATTTCCCTGAGTGAGAATCATGAGCCAAAATGGTCTCTTTTGGCACTAATCTGTGCTGCCTTGGGGGAGGGATTATGCAGGTAAAGTCAAGCTATTCCTTTTATCTACTACAGCACATCTAAACTAGTGTTTGTTTTCTCCCTCCAATGGTGTATTGGAACTTCTTTACAGGGCTCCTGGTCTTCCACAAAGGCTCTCTTAGCCAGGAGTGATTGCCTAATTCTTTGTTCTCCAGGGACTCCCAGACCATGTGGAGAGGAGCTGGATCCAGTTCATTGGCCACTACAGGATCTACAGCTAGGACCAAGGTCTTTATGTCTACTACCTGAAGCATGGGGGGCCAGCCATCTACTACTTGAGGCATGGTGGTCAACAATGTGTGATGGTGGATGTGGTCTGGTTCTCTGTGATGCTGTAATGCTAAACAGACTAACAAAAAATGAACACACCGAATTTTCCTATTTGTTTTGTGATTGATTGAACTCCATTTATCTGAATTATACATTCATAACCATTGAAATGACTATCCCATGGAATCTTCAAAGAAACAAAAAAAATGATGTTCAAACTATACTATTGTTTTGTGAAATAGTCCTATTAGTAATAGCCTTTAAATATAATTAGGTTATCTAAAATCAAAAAGTATATTTAATACTGCTTTTATGTTTTTATTCTATATAAGCAGCATTGGCTCCATACAGATTGGAGTAAAAGGTGGTAAATTTTTTTTTTAATTTTTCCTTTTTTCTTTTAAGATTTATTATGTGACTTTATCAGTAAAATTAGAATATTTAGTAAGTTTTACATTATCATTTCTTTGGATGTATTGTGATTTTTTTCCCCTAAAGTTTCTTAAAAATTTTATTATATACAAGTCTTATATGAATATGACAAGAGTCTTTGTTTTCTCTATTCAATTATAAAAATGAAGTTTTATATTCTAGGGGAGAAGGAGGATTTTAATTCCCTTCTGGACATTTTATGAGAAAACATTTTTGATCCTTGTCTAGCTTGCAAATAATACATATTAAGCAAGTATACACTCCCGTTATGAAAAACTAAGCTTATATGGTCCTTTCATATAAAGGTATTATTAGATATCTTTAAATAATGGTATTTTGGGGGGGATGTTGTCAATAAAATTTAATTTAAAAACAGTCGAAGAACCTCTTTTCCTCCAAAGACTACCATAATGCTACATTATGCTTAATGCCTCTCTTTTCTTTTTTTACATTTTCCCACAGCCCCTTTTCCCAGGCCCGACCACCCCACCTCCCATTCTCAATCTTTCCCCCATTTGGCTTTGTTGATGGATCCTTTATGTATGTTCCTTGATGACCCTTACCCACCTTCTAGGGTCCCGTTGTCTTTGATTTAGTACATCCATCAGAATTTCAATAGTGTTCATTACTGTTAATTACTTATGTCCATAGAATATTATGTTAGGTGTTATTCAATGTGTTGATAGTATTCTTATTGCACTCACTTTGAAAGTAGAAAAATGGATAATGTTGAGAGTGTAGCATACATTTTCCAATGTGGTTTTTCTGACCAAACAATTAATAAGCTGTTCAGATTATTCATTTCATGCATACATGTAAAGTTGGCATATGATATTTAATTCATGAGTTAGAGCAGGATATGTGACATGGAATACAGTGATATACACAGTGGCCTTCAAGCAATCTTCGCAAAGTCTCAGAAAATCCTGAGGATTCCACACTCATCTTATATGGAATGCAACGATCACATTTGCAAGACTGTTTTGCTTCAAGCAAAATATATTTTATCTAATGGTAAAACGGGTCTTCAGTACAAAGACTGGAGCGAAGATACTTAAATAAACACAGAATGATAAATTTAATGGATTTTGTATGTGCTTTGAATATTTTCTATAACATTAGGATATGACCTTAAATTATTAAACTATGTTAGTTCACCTCATTTCTGCATTTCAGCACATGACACACACTCACTGTGTGTCAGGAATGTGATTTTAATTACTTTGTCTCTAATTCACATGCTTTGCTTAACGTTTTTCTTATTGTAAATAAGTTATCCTGAGTTATACCATATTTACATATATTTACATTAAATTATACATGTATTCATAATCCTTAAAATGTTATTACATTCTACTAACAGGTAAATCTATCTTTCCATTAATATGCATTTCAGGACATTTGAAGTTGTAAATGACAGCATGCAATTTCAGACTAGCTCAGACAGAGTCAATAATTTCCCTCTGCATTATAACATAAATCATTACCAAAGCTTTTAGACTTACAATGTTATTTTAGATGACAATTAAAGAAGAATAGAAACTAAACTCCTCCCTCAGTATCTTAACTGCCCCCAATATCTCTGCTCTGTTTAATACTTCTGAGCTCGTCTTTATGGACTCACTGAATGGTCAGCCTGGGTTTCAGGTTCATCTCTTTACGCATAAGAGGTAAAAGCTCCATATCAAGTGAGTGTGTGGCTCTTTCTGAAAGAAAAAAAAAGTCAATTTTATTGCTTAAATGAGATTAAAAATATATAAAAAATGCCATGTGCAGAGGGCTGGTCTTTGTACAAATTTATCACTTGAACCATAACCTTTATTATTTCTGCCTCTTAACATGCTTCATTATGTCAGAGGCTTCTGTGACTTTTTCAAAAAACATCTTGAAAAACTCATTGCACTATGGTTGAGAGAGACTTAATCAAAACCATTCTTCTTCTTAGTCACAAAGGTAAGCTCCTAGATGACAATAATGGGCACACTTTAGATGAAAAAGAAGCAGAAACCGTGCTTGACTATATAAATAAAAGGTTAAAATGAAATAGCAAAAGGAAAGATAGGGGAACAAAATTAGCTATTTGGGATGATTAATGTGTATTGTACAAGTATTTTTTTTCAAAGTGTTTATAATTCTAGAACTCTTGTAAAAAAAATTACATATGAGATCTGTCCAGAAGATATCCATCCATACAATATGAAAAATAGAGACATTTATTGAAGAAGATACAAGAAACATTGTACATAGGACAATAACACCTTAGTCCTCTTCAGAGTAATCACCTTGGGACCTCACACAGTTCCGTCGGTCACCATCAACTGTCCTGTCATATTTTCCTGAATCTCATCGATGATCTGAAATCTCTTCCCTTTCAAAGGTGATTTTCATTTTGAGAAAAGCCTGAAGTCTCAGGGCACCAAATCTGGGCTGTAGCAGGTCTGAGTCACCTTGGTGAGTTGATGTTTCACCGAAAATCTCTACATGAGATGTGATGCACGAGCAGACATGTTGTCGTGATGAAGCTGCAAATCACCAGTTACCTATAGCTGTGGCGACCTTCTGAATCATCTGAATAGTTTCCATGGAAGAATGCTCAGGTTTCATGCAAAACTTGATGCAGATTCATTGCTCTACTTGCTCTGTCGTTTTGAATGCAATGGCCACATAGTACACGTGCTCACTCAATGGAATCTACCACCGCCACTGACTAGTACAGTAAAGTTGTCATTCACACATGCACAGTCCACTCCACTATCTTTGGCTTCCAGTTTACATTGATGTCACAAAAACTGTTTTTATTATATTAACAATGGGTGGACTTTTTCTGGACAGACCTCATATACCTCATCATTTTGATGTAGAATTTTGAAGAAAAAATAGATGTGGTGGCCTACTCAGAATCTCAACCAGAGAGAAATGTAGCCTGTAATGGAAGCTAGGACCTCTTCTTTCCCTCAAAGTAATTAACTTTCCACAATTTTCACAAAGATTATTATTATATATATACTATGTTTTGTTAAAGTGAATCTTATTTACATTCAATGTTTAATCTAAAGGAACATGTTCCTTTAACTTGTATATGAAAATCTAAACATTAACATAAAATAATCTTTTTGAAACAATCTACTAACTGCAAAGTAATAACCATGTATTTCTCAACATCTTATATAGTTTTCTCTTTGCCTTCTTACCCAGCACAGCATGTAACTATAATGATAGAGTGCATTATAAAGATGATCACAAACACTAGACATAATATGGCTAATCTGGACCCAGGCAATAATCATGGAGTCCAGATCGCTTAATCTAACGTGAAAAGATTCTAAGCCTTCACATTAATCTAAATTGAATTTATATTATTAAAGAGTATACACATGGAGTTTTATTTATTAAAGTTATCATTAAGTTTAATTTTTAAAGATTTCTCCTTTATATGCCAGGAGCTACTTGCTTACAGGCTTCTGTAAACCAACATTCACACCGCTCTCAGGATTTGTAATTGAAGTGCTCTGAACTAAACTTTTGCAACTGCAGTGCCGGTGAAGGAGTCAATGTGATTAGAGCTCACAAGGGCTAGTATGCGTTCTGTGCCTCCTGATTGAAAGTCCTGTGTGTTGTCAATGTTGCGTAACCTTCAGCTTAAGCACGGTTCTTTGGGGAAATAGACAGAAATGCGAAAAGCGGAATGAGATAAGGAGAATGGAATATAAGGTGAAAAGATAAAGAAATTGGAGTAACAAGCTTTCGATGACTTAGGACAGGAAAAACCAAGCATATGATTTATGAGTTTGATTGCTGCCACATTAGTTACATTCATTACAGGTTGCATTATTCTAACCTGAATTACAAAGAAATAAAAGGTATCTGAGCAGACATACACAATGTCAATGTTCCTGATATGGAAACATTGCCTCAAAGAAGAATACAAAAATAACATTTTTTCAATCTTTTAAAATGTGTCTTTAGAGATGGCTAAATGATACTCTCAAACATAACACTCAATTTTAGGTTCTGGATAAACTTTAGTATTAAACACAACATCAAGAGATATTTTATCTAGGCAATCAAAATTTTATATCAAAGTATTTATGTTATAAACATGTTATAACTTGACAAAATTGGATTATGTTACATTTAATATGCCTATTTGATAGAGAGAGGGAGGGTGGTCAAGAGAGGGGTCTCGTGGACTTATGATAAAAGCTAGGCTTTCTTCTTATTTCACAAAGTTCTCACAAAATCCTTTACAGATTGTTTCATTCTTTCTCTTCCAATATCTCCAAATTTTCCTGAAATACTTCTGGCATTGCATTTTCCTAAAATATTAAAATTCTTGTTTTAATATTTTAAGAAATTCGGAACACACTATCATAATAAAAATTTACAGGACAGGTATCTAACATGGGGATATAATTTAAAAATAAAAGCTGCAGGTTTTAATGTTGATATTAAACAAAATTCCAGATATTTGCAGCACAAGTCTTACCAAGGTAATAATTAAATAATGAATCTAGTCTAGCATTACATAAAAATTTTCCTGTCTTCCACTGTTATCACCATATACTGCCAAATGTTGGTATTCAACACTTGGCAGTATATGTAATAAATATTATAGTTAATGGGGCTTAGCATCAGAAAAATCTCAATTATTATCCCAGTTCTTCCATTTACTGACATCGTGAACTTTGTTCGAGGTCCTTATACTCCATAGAAATCTGTCTCCTCAAAGACAATAATCATGGTTAATAAAAACTGGGTTATATAGAGAATTCAATATATAAAGGAGGTGTATATGAAAATGTGTGTTGCGTTTTTCCCTTCTCTTTTTCTTTCTTCACTGGGAAGAGGATGTATCCTTTTCATTTATGTGGCCATTTACACATTCTTTAGAATTATATTTGTGTCATGTCTTCCATCTTATTATTGGGTAGGGGTATATAGGGAAATCATCTCCCTTGAGAAATCAAAGGAAATACTGGGAATTCTAATAAGTCAAAATATTTACTTCATGAATAAATGAAAAGTAACCCCTACCCATCATTATTACACTTAAGTCATAGGATTCAGCCGGGGAACTTGCTACATATGAAGATTCTGGGCCTTACCCACGCCTCTTAACTAAGTATGTGAGGAGCAAGTGGCTTGTAAGTATTATTTATCAAGCTGCCAAACTCTCAGACTCTAAAGTGGGCAGCTATGGAGGCACAAAGAGGATCTAAGATATACACATTAAAAAATCTATAGTGTTTAGCTATGGTCATTCTGTTTCTTCTGACTCCTGCTATAGTACTGAATGGTTAATTTTTTTTTAGCAAATTTTGTTAAGTGTTAGTATTCAAACTAATCATTTCAGGGAGCTTATAACATATTGTGAAGCAACTCTCGAATTGCTGAATAAAAGCACAAGGTGCACACCTGACACCCTTGTAATTTTATTAACCAATGTCACACTGATAAATTCAATAAAATTTTTTGAAAAGCACGAAAATTCAGGCAAACATCTAAATACTTACAAAGATTCTACAGTAATTCTGCTACAAATGTATATTTGAACATCCCTCTAGTTTAGAAGAGAAAGGTACTTTGCCAAGAAGCAAATTTGTAACCTATTCCTAATTGAATACTATATTGCCAAAAATTAGCACCCAAAGCACAAGCATGTCTTCATATGAATGACAAAACTACTCAAGAATCTATTTATTTATATACTCATACACTTTCATGAATATTCTCATCACAGCACATTGTGGATGGGATTGTTGGCATACTGAATTCTGAAGAAGAATTGCAGATCGTAGGATGTTCAGCCTAATGACTGCCTCGCACAGCGGAGAAAGATAGAAGCCTCAGCAGGAGGATCGATTTGATTCCCTGGAGCAAATTTTTTGATACCAGATGGAAAACTGTAGCCTGATTAAATGTATTTGCAAACATTTCACTGCAAAAGAACACCTTTTTAGTTTATTTTTTATTTAATTATAGTTGCTTACAATCTTACATTGGTTATATCAGGTGTGCAATAGAGTGATCAGGCATTTTTATACCTTACGGATGTAATCACCTCACTAGTTCTAGTAATCATCTGTCACCATGTGAACGTATCACATTATTGACTATATTCCTTTCCCCCTTCTCACCCATCGCCCCACCCTCTCCCCTCTGGTAGCCATCCCTTTGGTCTCTCTTTTTATGAGTCTTTTGTCTTTCTTTCTTTCTTTCTTTGCTTTGTTTTGTTTTTTAGATTTCACATATAAGTGAAACCATACAATCTTTGTCTTTCTCTGTCAGAGTTATTTCACTTAGCATAATACCTTCTAGATCCATCTAAGTTGTTGCAAATTGTGAGATTTTATTCTTTTTTATTGCAGCATAGAGATCCCTCAAAACACTAAAAATATATGTATTACGGTACAACCCAGTAATTTCACTTCTAGCTATTTATCCAAAGAAAACAAAGCACTAATTCTAAAAATTCTAAAAGATTCTACAAGTGTCTCTATGTTCATTGCAGCATTATTTACAGTAGAATAAGCCTAGGTGTCAATGAATGTATAAAGAAGATTATACACACAAACACATACACAACACAAAGTTTTAAATCTATTTTATATTCACTTTAGACTAAAAATATATGATTGAAAACTGACCTATATAATTTTCGTTTTAAATCAAAGATATTACTATATTTGATTTGGAACATAAAAACATAAGTAAACTCTGAAAAATATTGGGTAATGTTATTATTCGATTAATTGTGAATTTTATGGCTATCTCAGCGGTGATCAAATTTTTGTGTAGGGTATTGTACTTTTTACATCAGTGTTTAATAATATGGAATCCAAATAAATTAAAAATCGGTAGTACCTTTGCTGTTTCAGTGAAATAGTTTCCACTTTTGAGTAATGATTGTGTGTGTCTTTATTTGAAAAATGTATTAAAATAGGTAAAAGAGTCCAGCTTTCATTGGTGTATCCTTGAATTAGGGAACAGAAACAAGTGTCAAACTACTTAGCCCTCTCTGCTAGGGAAATAAGGAGAATTTGAAATCTACGCAACTTGTACTGAAACATGTTAAACAAAAGGTGCTCTGCATTTTCGGTATTCAGTGAAATTAAAAACAACTGTTTAAGTATTAAACAGAGACTAAGAAATTCTGTGATGTTTGTGGGTTAATCATCTGTGTTTATAATATAATATTTATATATTTGTAATTTTTTGCAGAATACCTGAGGCCCTATTATAGGATAGTGGTACTTAACTAATGAGTAAATCTGAACACCGTCTATGTTTCAGTACAGCTTTAATTATTTCAGTTATTAATTCTATAGCTACATTTGGTTAGGAGTAAAAAATAGTAAATAATAATATGCATTTTTGAGAATTGCCTAGAAAAACAGAGTAGCACTTCTTGCAAAATATGAACATGAAACTATGAAAGACTTCTTAACTATAATATAGATAAGCCTGGTTGTAACTCAGATAACTCTACATACTCTATACAGGAATATATAAAAACTTCTTTCATAAAATCTTCCAGCCTGTACAATATTGCTCATTGCTTAAAAGAGTATAATTTATGGCAGTTACAAAAATAATTAATGTGTGGTATGAAGATGGGCAGAGGAAACATGTGATTCTGGGTGTAAATATAATTTAAGAAGAAACCAGAAGCCTGTTAAAAAATGTTTCTATGGAACCACAGTTGCTGAAAGTACCAGAACAGTATTTGAAGCAACCAATTTTATGAGCAAAGATTAGTGCAAGAATTTTAGGAAGCATTTTAATTTGCATAATGTGAAGTTAATAGGATAGAATGCATCAGCTGAATACATAACTGAGAATGTATTCCCCACCAAAGAGAAAACACAAAGAGATGAGCCATAGGCTGAATAAATTTTACTTAGAATTAAACCATTCAATAATGGAAGAAAATCTGTTTCTAAATATACATCTGTCCTGTTTGTAGTGAACACACACAGGATATAGCAGCAATTACAACTATTTACTGTTTTAGCTCTGTCAATTCAAGTTCATAATTAAAATTAGTGTAATAATTATACATTAAATTATAAAACAGTTTATTTTATTAGGGAAAAACTAATTCAATATAAAATTAAATAAATTAATATTAGTATTTTCTATCCTGCTGTTTTAAAACTTAGTTTAAGTATTCATTAAAATAATGTAATGTTTTGCAAAAGGGCTTATACATTTTAGTGATTTTTCACAAAATTGGAGATCTGCAAAGGTCTTGTAAACAATTGCTTACACATGTCCAATTTTAAGGTCTCCTTTTAGCAAACATGATATGTAGATGTTATTGGTTGCTCTTTTTTTTTCTGATACTAAATAAAATAGCTAACTTCTCATTTACATAGTATGTCATTTTATGTGACAACTTACACATAGAAAAAGGTGACTTCCAGAAGGATACAAGAAGTTTTTGGTTTCCTAATTGCATTATATGTGAGGACTTTTCTTTAATTATTTTCCACTACAGAACTTCACCAGTTTAATGATTATCTGAGTTGTGCAGTTAAGTTTTGTGAAAGACAAAAGCCTATATACCTGTTCTTGCTCTGAGGAGGTGGCTTCACCTCTAAACTGTGTATGTCAATATAGGATAAACCTGTGCTGTAATAACAAATACCCCTGGGTATCTCAGTGTTTAGAGAAGGCAAAAGTATATTTTTTTGTGCATTTTAAGTTCAGTGTGGCTTCAGGTCTTTCTCAACAAAAGCTAACACTCATATGGAAACTATCTATTCAACCCACTCTCATCTGATAACTTATTTCTTGTGAAGTAAAGCCTTCTCCATTATTGTTCTTGCAGGGGTGGAGTGGAAGAATAGAGCTCTCTATTGACTTATTATCTCTCTTAGCCTAGAAATGACACATTTCCTCCATTCACAATTTAATGACCAGAAATGCTCACATAAAGCCTGCCTAATTAAAAGAAATGTTGACCATGCAGTCTCCTTTGTACGGCTGGGGAAAAGAAGATATACTGCTTAGTACTAGTCATCTCTGCTTCCAAATTTTAGCCCAAACCCACAATGCTCTTATTTAAGGTAGTAAAATCTATCAAAAGCTAGAGTAATGACATTAAGAATTAGGTAAAACTGTTATTTGGGGGATCATTTACTTTATTTACTACTATGAACCTAATACTTCTACAAAACAAATGAAGGTAAATATATTATTTGAAGAAAATATTGGATAGTATGATTGGCTCCTAAATATAAAGTTTCCCCACACAATTTCCAAATAAATAAAGTGCACAGCAACCTATGTATAGAACATAATCAAGAGATACAGCCTGCATTGTGGTGATTGCCAGGAGGTAGCACGAGTGGAGGGAGGTGGGAGAGAGTATGGGGGGATAAATGGTGACAGAGACTTAACTTCGGGTGATGAACACACAATACAGTGCACAGATGATGTGTTGCAGAATTGTGCACCTGAACTTATATAATTTTGTTACTCAGTGTCACCCAATAAATTTAATAAGAAAGAAAAAATCTATAGCTTGCTAAAAACTCTGATATATGTGTACAACACAAAGAGTAAGATATCTAAAGTTAGCATAACCTGGTTTGTAGCCCTTTTCTAGGTAGACTGAGCAACAGGAACTTACAACACGTAGACAATATCATCCTTGAAGAAGAAAGTCTGACTCAGAGTGACAAGGATTGAACACATCAAATGCTTGTAGATTACAACACTGGCTATTAGGGAACCAAAATGAACAGACTAAAACATGTGTGGAGTCAGAAGTAAAGAAGTGGAAAAGGATAATTTGGGGGGATTATAGAGGCCACATGAAGAGAAGCCTTATTGGAAGCTTAGTGGTAAAGAGAGAGAGGAAAAAAGCAGTGAAAAATAGGGAACCTTCAGAAACAAAAGAATATCACTGCATAATAATAAGAAACTTGACATCTCCCATTCCCTCAGCACACACAGAAAAAAGGCAATAAAGAAAGTTCCATGTGCCATCCGTACATGATAAGCTTGACCTTAGAATCTTAGCAAGCCATTCAAACCACTCAGCCTCATCTACCTGTAATTAACTATAATTAATGTTTCAGAAAAATAAAAGGTACTTAAAATACACAGAAAAATTGTACACAGCATCCACTTCAAATATACAAGAAGAAAGCAAAAGTAATTGTTAAAACCTTTCAGGAGGTGAAAATATACACCAACAACAATTATGAAGCAGAGGAAAGTTATCATAAAACTGTCTAATATAAATTAAATAACATGAAATAAGCAATGGTAAAAATAAAAGAATCCTATTAATCGGAAAGTCAACAACTCAGATTAGAAATGGATCATAAATAAACTAAAAAAAATTGGAAACATGAATTAACCGTGAAAACAACATGCTAAATGAAAGAAGCCAGTCACAAAATAAAACAACATAGTGCATTGCAATTTATATGAAATTCCCAGAATAGGTAAATATTTAGGAACAGAAAATACACTAATGGTTGTCTAGGGCACAGGGGATGAATAGGAAGTAGCTAATAATTGGCACAGGTTTTATTTTTTGGGTGATGAAAATGTCCTGAATTTAGATTGTCTTGATGGTTTGCAGAATTCTGTGAAAATCATTGAATTATATACTTTATATTGTTAAATTGTATGTTATATAGATTATTTATTTTTTCCTTTTTATTGAATTTATTGGGGCGACACTAACTAACAGAATTATACAGGTTTCAGACGTACAGTTGTACAACACAACATCTGTACACTGTCTTGTGTGTTTCCTAATAAAGCTGTAAAATACACAAAGAGTTGAAATCGAACTACTGGAACTGTGAAAGAAGTCAATGGAAAAGACCAAAAAAGCGGAATTTTAAAATTCTCAAGGGAGAATAATTTGACCGAAAGTATAGTAAGGGAATTTGAGTAGAGAAATAAAAGAAAAGACAAGAACTACAATGAAATAACATAGGACGTTACTGTCTCTGACTGCTAAGCCAATCTCACAAGGTGTACGATCATAACGGAACCATTTTACTTCAAAGCACCATTTTTATATTAAGAAGAAAATGTTACTATTATGTAACAGACAGAAATGTGTAGTGGCTCAGTCACAATAAGAGTTTATTTGAAGTTTATATGAAATTTAATTTGTGTCCCTCATCTATTGGTTCTTCTCTTCCAAGAAATGAGAAAACATCCAGTTCCTTCTACTGTGATGGAAGACAGCTGTATCTTCCACATGATGTGTCTTGCAGAGTCACTGTGCACACTGTTCTCAACACAGTGCAAGGAGAATGAGAACGAGAACTATTCATGGTCAAATTTCACGGCCCCATATGAGAGGTGACTCCATCTATTCTGTCCACATACTGTTAGCTCAAATTCTTCCAGCAGCAGGCTCCTATTAACTAGTTCTGAGCATCAGTCCTGCGGTGGCTGGAAGATTTTCTCTGCGTTCCTGATCCACCTTCAGCTTCCGGTCGTCTCTGCACAGCATACCACAGAGGTAGCTGCTCCGTGCCAAACCCCTGCAGCGGCGCATTGATTTAGCTCGTAGCTCTGTGCTAAGATTTTAATGATGGCAGTTCCCGTGGTGCAGGCTCAGTCTCCGTAAGGGTCTGGGTCCCCAGCCCACGGCATAGATACCACCTTCTCAGTGTCTCTGGTACACCTCTCTGTGACAGCAAATTGTTTTCTGTCTCTGGTGGGTTTTAAGAATATAATTCCTTGCCCCTCCCTATGTGGAGCAAACTTTTATTTTATATCAGGTAAGATCCAAGGTCCAGGAGGTTTTTCTGGACCTTCCCTAGTTGCAAAGGAAATTTTACTTTTACACTTCCCCTAGAAGCTGCATCCACTTGCCTGATTTATGGCATCAGCAAAGATAATTTCCTATCTTAAGACAGAGTTTGCTCTTACCATTCATATGAAGGTATTCGACTTGAAAGGGTTTGCTGCCCTCACCCCTACCGCCGTGGCTAAAGAGGCGAAAGATTTTCTTTCTATGAGAGGACGGTCCAGGGGAGAAGCTTGGTTGAAAATCATCTCATGCAAGCTTGTGCCGCTGGAACTTGGCCTGTTGGCAGCCCTTCCCAATCTTTCTCCTGAGCATCTGGGGGAAGCCTGTGGCTCTGAGTTACACTGGACTGATAGGCCAGCCCAACTCAAGCTTCAGCAATTCATCATTTTATCCAGCTTCTCACACGCTTCTATGGAAACCAGCTATATTTTGTCTGCTCTGACAACAATCGAAATACTTTATTTGTCCCTTTTCTCCTGGGAGAGGATTGTCAGTATGAAATTTAGTTCCTTTTTTACCTTTTGACAACAAGTCTTCCATACTTCCCAGGAGAGTTATGCATTTATGAATTCTTTTGCCTTTTTTTTTTATTGTTGGGGTGGGAGTCACATTCTCTTACTTTCTACATCTTATGTGGAAGTAGGATTCTCCTGATTATTTACTGATGTCCTTTTAACCACGCTATAAGCTCCGTAACAATTTTATTCATTACTATAAATTGATATATGTAACACAATATTTAGATATAGCCAGAATTAGGTTCAATTTGGGTGAATAAATAAGTAGTACATTAAGTAGTATACACAACATTCTAACTGGTAAATAATATTTCGTTATATATACATATATTCTCTCCTACTTTCCCACCAAAGTCACATACTTTTACTTTATTCTTGTATCACTGATTTTTATCCTTTTATGGCATTTTTCACAATCACATTATGAGTGCTTGTGTGGAGATGGCAGTGTAAATATTTGATTAGTGTTTATTTCTCCCATCAGACTGCAAGATTCATAAGGCTATATTTTTTAGTCTACTATTGTTTTTCTACACGTAGAACATGATTAAAGGCAGGCCCTCAATTGTTGAATGAATCAAAAGAGAAAGAGACATAACATAGGTAATATCAGGGATAGAGTAGAAAAACATAAAATAATACAAGGATTTCATTTAAAACATGGCAAAAACGTTTATGCAATTATATTTAAAAGGGTGTTTAAAAATTTGGTTCAAAGTCCTTGTTGTTTAAAAGAAGAAATTAAGGGCAGGAGAAATTAAATGACTTTCCCAAAGTCACAGAACTCATTAGTAGCTGAGACTGGAATAGAAACTAGGTCTCCTGGCTCTAAATCCATTGTTTTCTTGATTTGGATGCTCTGAGAAAAACACTTTAAAGCATTGTTTTATGAGTGTAAAATGCCCATGTTGAGAAACAGGGGAAAGAAAGATAGACTTCTAAAATATATCTCCCCCACGATACCCAAACAGATGGCCATGCTGCAGCAATTCTCTCAGGAAAGTTATATTCAGAAAAGGCAACACATCACCAGGCCTTATAATCCCAATGGGCAGTAAATGATTTCATGGTGTATCAGGCAGCACAGTAACTAACATTTCAATAGTTCCTTCTGAAGGGAAGATAAATGCAAAATAGCTTTACCTTCATGCTCTAGCTGGTGATTTCTTTACTGTGCCCTTTATAACATTGGTAGGAAAAAAAGAAAAAGAAAAGAAAGGCATGAATAGAGCCTACCAGCCATTCCAGGCATTCATAGCTCAGAAAAAAATCTGAAAGTTCTGCTAATATATGTTCCTTTGTTGGAATGGCTCAGTTGGTTGGAGCATCATCCCATAGACCAAAGGATTGTGGTTTCGACTCCTGGTCAGAGCACTTACCTATACCCAGGTTACAGGTTTGACCCCTGGTTGGTACACATATGAGAAGGCAACCAATCAATGTTTCTCTCTCTCTCTCTCCTTTCTTCTCTCTCTGAAAGCAATGAAAAAAATGTCCTCAGTTGAGAGTAGAAAAGCAAAGTTTCTTCTAATATCAATAGCAACAGTAATAGCTAATAACAACAATTTCTGGCATGAGCTAAATGCAATACAAATTAATTATTACTTAAATATCTAAAACCTCCAATCAATAATCATAAAATACTGAGAGACTTCTTTTTTTTAAACTAAGTGATGAAAAACATAGGCTTAGAGAATATAAAATTTCAGAACCAGGAAGTGGTGGGGTTAAAATGGAAACCTAAGTTGTTTGAAGTTACTATATACACATAGATAATTCAGGTATGTAATGTAAGAAGTAACTGTTTATTGAGCTTCAAAATATTGTTCAGATAACTTTGCTAGTTTCTTGATTGTTATGGTCAAGGCCCAGACTTAGTCTTATGAGAAGAATTACTGAAAGTTAAAACATTTTTTCTGAGCTTTACCATCCATCATAATTCTTATCATTCTTACTTCTGCCCCAGTAATATTAAGATTTATAACACAGTTTGTCTCCACCAGGTCAGAAGCCATACTCTTACTCTGAGAACACCACTCGTTATGGACCTGAGACATCATTGCCACCTCCTTTTGTTCCCAGGCCTCATCATCCCTCTTATAGAGAGCAAGGATCACTTGGCTTTGAAGGAAAGTGTCACCCCTCTTCAGGAGGAAGCAGCTACAGAAGAGATCCTGTGTCTCTCCCCCTTAAAGAATTCAGAGCCAAGAATCCTTGAGGGGGAAATGATACAGTAGGCAGTTAGATAGAGGAGCAAAATAGGAACCATAACTAGGTGCAGAAAGTCACCAGGACAGAAAGCCGTGGGTGCCTAGCAACAGGCAAATGTAAGGTGGGGCCTCACCAAGGGTGACCTTTTCTGTCTTAGCATAATGCTAGTTCTGTGGATTAGACCCTCTGACTTTTTATATCACTACTCACATGGTTTGAACCCTTCCTGACCTTTCCACCCCTTTCATGTGGTAGACCCCCATATAGAATGAACAAGGGGTCAGAGAATAGCCTCATATGACTCCCATACAAACCCTTGCATGACCAGTCCCTTAATCATTAAGCCCTAGAGATAAATACCTCCGCCTCAGCTGGTTTAGGTCCAGGCCCAGAAAAGCAGCGAGGCCCAGCTGAGTGGCCCTGTGGCTGACATCAGTACTGACTGTGATAACCACTAACTCCCTGCCACGGCACCAGGCAATCAGTAGAGGCCATGACCCTGAGGGGACAAACCTAGAAATCTGATGAACATTCTGTTGAGATCCTCCCCCGAGACTTCTGGGTTAAAGCCCCTTAAGACAGAGGAGTCAGTGTGTGCTCACTCTCTCTCTTTCTCTCTCTCTTTCTCTCTTTCTCTCCCTTTCTTTCTCACCTGACCTTTCCCTCATCCCCTTCCTCCCCCAGCCCACACTCTCTCTGGAGCATGCCCAAGCATTTCTTTGTCTCCTTCCCCCAGGCACCCTTGCTTTCTTTCTCTCTCTTTTTTTCCAACCAAATGAGCTTTAATATCTCCTAGTGGCAATACAATCTAGAAATATTTGTAGAAATGATATTTCCTCGATTAACATGGTTTTGACCAGCTCCTTGCACAACAACAACCTTGGCATTATTTAGTGGAAGGTGAATTTAAATTTTCCACTGTCTAGTTTACGTGCCAAGAATAACCAAATGAACCACAAACAACTCTGCCTTAACTTCCTAGGATGGCAGGTGTCTACTTGGATAAGAGCTTCATGATCTTCAATGTCCACTGATAAAAACAGGGATAGCTCCTGGCCTCAAGGAACTTCCAATCAAGTGGAGGGGGCAGTTTTACACACAGGCAAAACTAGAGAGTAACAGACCAGTGTGGGAGGGAGTGTCGGAAAGAGAAGATATTTTCAAGTAAGTGTGGAGTGGGTGATTAGCCTGTGACTAGGCTCCAAGTTGGAGCTCAGGTGCAATGGAAAGTCTTCCCAACCTCGTAGCCATTGCGTATATGTGCCCCCACTGTTGTGGGGGTGCTCTCCTAGGGCACAGACTGGCTCTTATCTCCTCATCTCTGCAGGAAAGACATCTCACTTACATACTCAACTGTGTGGGCTTGCCATGAGAACCAGAGTTCAGGAGGATGGAAACCAAGCCTGGGCACAGGTGGAGTTTCCTCTTAGGGGACTTCACCAGATCCCCCTCCACTACTTCTTCTCACTTTTTTTTTCTTTTTAACCCCACTCATATGTAGATTTTTATTTTTAAGGGAGAGAAAGAGGAGTGGGGGAGAAGGAGAGACATACATTAATTGGCTGCCAGCCAGTTTCCTCCCACTGGAGGAGCCCAGGAAGGAGATTTTAGGTCTATGTCCATTTTCCATGATGTTATTTTGAGATGTTATTTTGAATTTTTCCCTCTTTCATTTTTGTTTTTTTTTTAAAGATTAGACAGAGGGGGAGGGAGGGAGAAAAAGAGGGAGAGAAATATCAATGTGTGGTTGCCTCTCCTGCGCCCCGTACTGGGGAACTGGTCCGCAACCCAGGCATGTACCCTGACTGGGGAATCGAACCAGTGACCCTTTGGTTCTCAGGCCAACACTCAACCTCCTGAGCTACATCAGCTGGGACCCACTTTGATTCTTTCTTATGCAGCTTTGCAGGTCCTGAGGAAAAAGGCCCTGAGCCTCCCTGAAATCTGCAACTGATGCTGTGTAGCACCTCCCTTTCCTAATTTCCAACCACTCCGTAAACCACAGACTGGCTTCCTCCTCCAACTCAAAAACACCCCATCACACATGTGCATTAACCTCCCACGACCGAGGGTGGGGGGTTGCCAAGGTGGGGGTTCTTGCTTTTGTAAACTCCATCTAAACTCCTTGCTTCCTTTCTCTTAAGTTAAGTTCGAAGGGCTCTTCTTTTGCGTCTGTAAATTGTTTCCTGAGCCCACTCAGCCCAGCTGGCTCATTTTTTCTACCTCTGTGACTTTCTAAATAAACTTTACCTTATAATTTGAGAAAAAAACTGACGAAAAAAGAATGTTACACTAGACTACTTACAAGGGATTTTATAGCCATGAATTGAACAGTTTGGTCTGGACCACCACTAACTCTCATTCTGTTGAAAGATAGTCTCTAAAGTGTCCCAGAAAATGTCCCTGCAGCTATACTGATGCCACAGAAGAAATTTTACCCCAATTTACCGTGTTTTGCCATGTATAATGTGAGCCCATGGTTCTGTGCACATTATACATGGGATTATTAAGCCATGGATATTATATATCCATGGTATGCAGTCATTATACCCATACATAATGCGTATCCTTATTTTTTTCTCAAAACTTTGAGCAAAAAGTGCACATTATACACAGAAAAATACAGGTGCTTTTAGTTGCTATGTTTTTCCCCCCCAAAATATACTTTGTTTTTTAAAGCAGTATTAAGTTACAGCAAAATTGAGTGGAAGGTACAGAGATATCCCAAATACCTCCTGCTGACACACAAACATAGTCTCCCCCATCCTCAACACCTGCCACCAGAGTGGTTCATTTGTTCCAAATGATGAATCTACACTGACATACTGCCACCATCCAAAGTTCATAGTTCACTTTGTGGTTCACTCTTAGTGGTGTACATTCTTTGGGTTTGAAAAAATATATTTTAAAAATGACATGTATGCACCATTATGGCATCACACTGAATATTTTTATTGCCCTAAAAATTCTCTGTGCTCTATTTCGCCCTCCCTCCTCCAGCCCCTGGCAACAACTGATCTCTTTACTATCTCCAAGGTTTGTTTTTTTTCAGAATGTCATGGAGCTAGAATCATAATACGTAACCTTTTCAGATTGCTTTTCTTCCTAATGTGTGTTTGTTTCCTCCATGTCTTTTCATAGTTCGATAGCTCATTTCTTTCTAGTGATGAATAATAGTTCATTGTCTGTATGTGTCACAGTTCATTTCTCCATTTACCTACTGAAGTACATCATGATTGCTTACAAATTTTGGCAATTATGAATAAAACTGCTATAAAGACATCCATGTGAAGGTTTTTGTGTGGACATAAGTTTTCAACTCTTTAGATACCAAAAAGCCTGATTGCTGGATTGTTATGGTAAGCACATGTCGACGTTTGTAAGAAAACCACCGACCTTCCTAATTAACTTTACTGTTTTGCTTTCCCATAAACAATGAATTCGAGTTCCTCTTGCTCCATATCCTCATTAGAATTTGTTTTTGTCAGTCTTTTGAATTTTATAACCATTCTAATAGTCATGGAGTGGTAGCTCATTGTTGCTTACTGAAGTTGTGTCTGTTTTCCATCAAGTAATCTAGTATTTGGTTTCCAACTTCAAATACAAAGCATGTGGTTTGGTGTTTTGGTTTTTCTCTCCACCTGGTTTTCTGTTCTTTCCTCAAGGGTAGTCATTCCATTTTTCTTGACGCCACGCTGGGGTGTTTCAGCATCATTTCTGAGGCATTTTGTCACCCAGCTCAGTTTCCTATAAACCTTATCTATTACCTCATATCCCAAACCAAACATGCTGAGGAGGGAAAATAGAATAACCACTGCCTCCTTGACCAATGATCCAATCAATAGAATGTCAATTAGTGTAAGCCAATTTTTAAGGAAAATAACAAAGACACCCAGCCAAAACTTAAGTGCCTTATTTATACATTGTATGGCACTCTGAACAAAATACAGGCCACATTTTAGCCTAATATTAGTATTCAATAGTGAAATCATTAATGGGAAGTAATAAGGTGTTTGGGGTCAGAGTGACTGGAATTGAATATAAAACTTACCGCTTACTGTTTGGTCTTGGACAACTTAATTTGCCACTGTGTAAAACTGTTACTTATTCCATAAGTTTGGAGAAATAACTCACGAGGTTAATGTGCATATAAGTGAAACAATATTGTATTTTTTCTTTTCATTAAATGTATTAAGGTGACATTAGTTAATAAGGTTATATAGGTTTCAAGTGTAAGTTTTTATGATACACGATCTACATATTGCATTGTGTGTTCACTTCCCAAAGTCACCACGTAATCTTTTATCACCATATGTTTGACTCCCTTCCCCCTTTACTAAACCCCAACTCTCCTTCCCTCTGGTAGCCACCATGCCATTGTCTGTGTCTGTGAGTTTTTGTTTGTTTTTCTTGTTTGCTCATTTTTTGCTTTCATTTTTATATCCCATGCGTGACAACATGTTTGGATCTTGAGAATATCATGCTAAGCAAAATAAGTCAGACAAAAAAAAGTTGAGAACAATGATCTAAATGCCCAGTTCAGTGCCTAGCATAGCGACGGTATTGAATAGGGAATGATACTTCTTCCTTTGTCTTTCTGGATCTTGCTTTCTCAGGTAATAAATCTTTCTACTTTATTTGACTTCACCAAACTTGGCATGTCATCTGGCTGGTAATACTTTCAAGATAAATAAGTTTGTCTCAGATTCTGTTATCTTACATTAATTCGCTTGCTTTTGTTTCATGACATATAGTTACTTATCAATAAATATCATTGATATTCACTAAACCAGAAAAAAAGAAAAAACATGTTATTAAGACTTGAGGAGAGGAGGGTCCCCGTGTTACTTTCTGGTAGGCAACAGTTCTTCTGAAAGATATGTTTATGTACAACATTTGAAAGGCTGAGTCAGTTTTTATTTAGGGATTATTGTTAAAGAGTAGATTAGCAGAAAGTTTTAAGAGAAACAGTGATACAATTAAGAAAAATTGTCTAGGGATGAATTTGTATTATATTTAGATTAGATATAATAAATACCATTATAATTAGAATTTTTTTCCTAGCACATTTTGGTATTGTGTAGTTTATTCATTAAATATGTATCAAATAAAGATGAAATAAGCCAACTTTTCACTTGGTTATTTTTTATTATGTTGGTTTATTTGTTCTTTTTATGTCCCAGCAATTGAAAATTGCTCTATATTTTCTGATTTATGGGCTTAGAATTCCATACTTTTTATAATTATGATTTTTGTTCAAATTCATGGCAGCTTGAAATAACAATTCACTTTAATAACAATGAAAAAAACTATGAATTCATTTTATAAATACATTTTAGAAAATTGGGCTAAACTTTACTGTTTAAACTTTTCTGGACCCCTGATTAAGCACTACAGTTTGGGATTTTCACCCTAAATATTAGTTTTAATTGAAGCAGTAGCACTGAATGGGCATGGGGAACATAGAATTTAATATTTTTCCTTGATAAATACTAATTCCTAATTGTTATTTATGACATATTTTTAAAAAGTTATTTGTAAACATTTCTTAAGACTAGTGACTATAAGTTAGAATTAATTTTCTTTTAAGTATGTAAAACTGAGATGTTTGTCTTTTAAGATAATGACATTTAGATGACCAAGGAGAGAATGTTTTCCATGAGACCTAGGTCACATCTTTCTTAGATTAAATTACTTCACACAGGATGCAGCTGCTGGTGAAAGTCTAATGTGAACACATGGCATTTAATTTCCATGGAAGTTCCACTAGCCTGAGTAAAACATGGCTATGAGTAAAATAATAAAATATAAGTAGAATGGCATGACAATAGTGCTCTACTGGGATTCAGGCACCAGCAGTGGAAGGGACTGTTCAAAGAGCATCTGTCTCATTGGCAATATTCAAAGGCAGCTGCTATAATTACTTTCATGATGCTCATGAGATTTCCATTTGCTTACTGAAATGATGTCTGCCCTCTGTTGCTAGACCTGAGTCATTTCCACTTGCCATACTGATGCTGAGTTTTTTGTTTCATTGCTTTTGATGAGAAAAAAAATACTCCCAGAGAAAAGCCTAATGAAAAGCTTTAGCAAATCCTTATAATGTAAATCCAGCTTAGCCTGAAGTACCCTTTTTCCAAAACTCACCCTTCTTTGTATTCCCAATATGATGGATGACATCAGTTGCAAGCTCATAATATCACTGTTCTTATCATGCCATGGTCTCTTGTAAATGCTGTCCTTTCGTGAGGTGACCTATTATATCTCTCTGTGCTGTGCAATTATTTTCTTATAAACAACTGATAAAGTAAATATGTGCCTGCTATTTTTCTTTCAAAGAACAGTCACTCTTTTTTTGGTAGGTTTTACAAATAATTTGAAACTCAGGACATTCTTATCATATAAAAATGGAAGACTTTCTAATATTTTAACCTCTAAAAGTGGGATTGTAAGAGCCCATGTATATGCACCTTAAATATTTATATAGTGAAGTACATGAGAATTATAGAGTCAATAAACCTGGCTGGAATTGTTATTTTGTCACTTTTTAGCTGATGGTCTTGGGATATATACATAGGCTTTCTTTGCACCCAATATTCATCAGCAAAATATTGAGAGATCACATATGTTAGAAGATGCAATATAGAGATAAATATTAAAATTTTTACAAAGAGAAAATACATGTTTTAATCTTCTGACATTTGCTATATTCCAAAAGACAAAACACTAGAGATATACCGCTAACTAATAGGTGATGGATATCTCATTTAAATGGTGTGTCTTTTAGAGCCCATTCTGTCAACATACCTTATTCCAGTTACCAAAGCAAGTGGCTTGTAGAAAAATTACCTCTTGAACTATTTGTTTTGTTTTGGATTCACAAATTTTATGTGACAAAAGAGAAAAATAAAGATTATAATTTATGAATAAAAGTCAATAAAACTAAAAGTACATTAAACAAGAGAGAAAACTGATAGTTATGGAAATTGAGAGAAACATGGGTACAGAGGTTAGGTGAAAATTATGCAACCAAATTTAAAAGAAACATTTCAGATATGTTTGAAAATGAAGAGTTAGTATGGCAATCAATGCCAATAAGAGTATGATCAGTAAACACACTATATTATGTAAATTAAAACAATAAAAGAAGCTTCTAGCACTAGATTATTCCCAAACAACATAACAGGTAGTCTTTGGTGGATTAGATGAAATGACATCATAAGTGCATAAAATATTCAGAGTATCACATCCCTGCAATTAGCAGTTCTATTGAGTATTTTCAGTTTGCCCTTCCTGATCCTAGAAACTAAGAATACCATAACAGAAAAAAAAGTAAGTAATAAATTAGAGGATATTAAGCAGGGGAATGACATAGGTTTTCATTTTAGCAGAATGTTGGATGAAGGCCATCATCATAGAGTGAAAAGATCACAGCTTTTGTATTTAACACATCAATGTGCAAATTCTTGTTGCATTGTTTTCTTCTTGTATAATTTTATGTCTACTAACCTAAGTTTTATAGCCTGTAATATTAATATTACCTGCATAGAGATCAATTCAATAAGTTTCAAGAATCATAGGCAGCTGGCTGGGAAGGACTATTTTGGTGAACTGTAGAAAATCCCTGTCCTGGAAACACTTAGGGGCCATTTTACTTAAAATAATTTTAATAAAAATTAAACTTCATGAGTTTTTTACATTTTCTTTTCATTTTCCCTTGCAAATATTATTCCTATAATCCTGTGTTTGATATTTATTTGCTTTTTTGCTGATCTTTAAACCTACATGACAGTCATATTTTTTTTTCTAATTGTAACTTTGGTCATATAGAATTGCTTTGATATATAGAATTCAAAATTTAATTTATTTACTGCCAGATTCTTTATCAAGAAAAAGTTGTTTCATGGCAAACAGATATTGTTGAGGTTAGTTTTTCTAATTTTAAATTATCTTTATAAGTTAATTAAAGGTCATTATGTGATTCTAGTCTACTATAGCAGGAACAACTTTTGAATTTTGAGTTGCAACTTATGAACTCAAATCAATGTATAATAAAATTTCTTGTCTCATTTGCCAATCAAAATACTTATTTCTGAATCTAGGATATCTACAAATGGAGCTATAACCTTAGCTTTCCAGAAAACTAAACTACAGGTTCCAATTATTATTATTTTTTTGTTCTTGATAGTCACAAAGTTATAAGCATGGCCACGCAGGTTGGATTTTTACTGCTTAGTAGTAAAGCAGAAGTTTTCAAGGGATATTCAGTGGAGTATAAACAGTCCTTGAGGAAAATATTGGGTGACCAATATTTCATTCTTTTGAATGACCTTCTCTCCCTATGCTTCTCACTTAATGTTCTTCTGTAAATCCCCTCCTTTTATCTCCCTCTCCTTCCCCACCACCTTTCTTCTTCTTTCAGTTTCACTCTTTACATTCAGCTTGATCTCATCAATTTTCATGGCCCCAATGAGCCATATACAGAATATGTAGATAGATAGATAGATACAGCTTTAGATATAGATATAGACCCATTCAGTCCTTTCCTGAGTTGTAAACATATAAACCTATCTAATCAGCATCTCCACTTGATGGTTCTCAGGCTCCCCCAAGACAGCATGTGTCAACTGAAATCACTCTACCTGAATTTACTATACTTTGAATAGTATCACTCGGACTCCACATTGCCAAGTAAAAAAATCCAAGCTAACCTTGCTTTGTCCCTCTCTTTTTTCTTTCCCACAACCAGTAAAGCACTCCAACCCTTTAATCCTCTAAATCCTCCATCCAAATATTTTTTGTACCTGCCCATTCTCCTGTCTTGCCTCAATCTCACTCAACATTGCCATTATTATGATTTAGATCACAACCACTTCTTCTTTGAATTAATGTGTTAGCCTTTTAATGAGTCTCCTTACTTCAAATTGTGTTAATGCCCACATAGTATCTACCAGAGGCATATTTTTAGTGTGTTTGTTCTTAATTGTTGTCTGTTTTGAAGTTAAATGGAAGTCATTATTTGAATTTAATATCCCCAGTTATTAAATGAGGGGAAATCCCCCAAAATTGGAAATTATCTTCTAGAGGGTGGGCCCCTTGTAATACAGGCTTCCCCTGCTAGGTGAGTGTTCTAGGAGCCCATCTGTATCAGTGCACCAGTTGACATTGTTCTGAGAGGCTGTGTTTGGCTTTAGTGAATTTTTTTGAAGACTCTTTCAAAGTGTTTCATCATTTCATGATGGGTGATTTACAAGTGCACCTGCTCACACTGGCTGAGTGTTCAGCAGTTTTTGACCAAAAATGGCATGACCCCCATGCCCAACCCTCTGTATTCACACTATCTCGCCCTGAGCAACTTGGTTTTGTTTCCCTGGGTGAAAAAAGTCCTCACAGGGAAACGTTTTGCTGGCAGAAGCACTAAAAGGCATCAAAATCAATGAGTTCAAAAACTGTTTTGAGCAGTGAAAAAAAAGGTCTGGATAGGTGCATCAAATGGAGAATACATTGAAGGTGACTAAAGTTTAAACACGTAAGAATAAATACACAAGTTTTCTATAAATAAATTCTGACCTTTACATAGATAAAAACTGCTCATAACTCAGACATAAACTGGTTTTTGATGATTCTCATCCCAAGGGATGCCACAAAGCCCGTCAAGAGGTTGTTGCAAGGTGGGCCGAAAGAACCCGGCCATTTGAGGTGCCCTGTTCTCCATCCCTGATTCCACTGGGATAGTTCTGCTTTTATCTGTTTTATATAGTTTACATACATTATTTTTAATAAAAGGAATGGCGTAACAATATTTGAAAACAATTATTATATTATTTTTCAAATAAATATTTGTTGTTGCTAATTCAGTACAAATATGCTTACTACAGGGTATCCTAATAAAGACATACAGTATGTCCAATCTCCCCAGAGTCTAAAATTCTTCTGGAAAATATAACATTTTTAGTAGAATGTAGTTTACTCATTTACTCGTTTTGGGCCTTTCTGTCTTCTGATGAGCAGATCCAGAAACAAGTCGACTTTCCAATCAAATTAAACAATTAAAAGTATCATAACTTACTAAATGTATTTATAATAGATAACACAAAGAGAAAATTTAAAAAAAAATTCACAGGTATACACTCAAAATAGTAGCAATTGATTTTGTAGCCAATATCCTAGGGCGATCCAAGTAAACTAATTTTGTATGTTTTTTTCTCTTTCTACAAAAATGAGAATTTTTTTTGGTTTGTGTCTTTGCTGGTATTTTGATTATGAATAGGTCCAGGTAAGAAACACCAGTTATAGGTTATACTAAGTTGGTTAAGGTTTTAGAAATTTACATACAGCATTATTATGTCTGTTTTGCCATTTTTTCTAAACTAAGAAAAATCTTTTGATCCTTGAGTTCTCTGGTTGGTTCATGTTCCAACAGCAGAAAACAGGAATACTTGCAACTTTGTGTCTCAGAACCAGTGACTTGTCTCTTAGCTGCATTTTGTGTGTGTGTGTGTGTGCTGAATCTAGGGTCACTGGATGCAATACCACTCCAGGCATAGATAGCTAAATCATTTATAGATAGAACTCAAGATTAAATCTACTTTCTATCTTAGCTCAACTTTTATATTTTGACTAAGTATTTGCCCGATCGATCGTACTACATAGTTTTCTGAGTCATCCGCTGCTAATATTAGCTGGGCTTAAGGAGAATTTTCTCATTTGTAACATGTTCATGCCTACCCTGACCTACACTCTCCCCATCTTTTAATAGGACAGAAAAGTTGGAGAAAAGAAAGATTCCCGAAGATATCTATCCTTTGTAGCCGTGTTAGTTCTGAGATATGTCCCTTTCAATCAACAGCAGAGTGAATGTATCTTGTTACTATGGCAACTGTCTGCTTTCCGTTAAGTTATTTCTGCTATCTCTGATTTTCATTAGAAACTCTATTTTTTACTAAATTGAGCCTACCATATTTAGTATATTCACAACCTGGGTCCTCTTATTTCTTAAATCTGCTGCTTTTAAGCAATTCTAAATGCAATTTTACCTAGGTAACTCGAGAAGATTTTAAACAAACTGTAATATTTTTGTCAAAAAGCCAAATTCACTGTGCACTGGTACAAAAATAGTTGCTGATTGGATTTAAAAAGCAATATATAGTCAATGCTTTATTATAAATGAAAATGATCAAAATGTGCCTTGCTTGGTTTTATTAAATAATTTTACCAACTCCTGCCCCAATTTTAGAGTAACATTGGTCATTTCTCTCTAAGCGATATGACTAGACTTATTGGATATTTATTGATTGTTTAGTGGTTGAAATTTCCAGGTAGTTCTCTGAGTGTAAATTTATCACTCCTCCTGTAAAGCACAAAACAGCAGTAAACCAAGTAAAAATTAGTCAATAAAAAGTTACAATGTAAATATTTAGTAGTGTAAATAAGCTATATACTTAAAAATGTAAATAAACAAATCATTCATGTGATGGTTTTTACTTGAATAATGAAAAAAAGCATAAAGTTATAATAAATAGATTTTTATTACATTTAATCTTTATAAAATTGAGTTATCTCTGGAAACTTCATTTTTTCTAATCTCAGGATTGATAGATACAAAATTATCAAAATCCCTCTTTTTTGTTACCATAAATTATAATGATTTTTAATACCATGCTTTTCTTATTTAATGATTGGAATTCAAAATTTCCAGTTCACTTTGAATGCCTGCTTTAAAAAAATCAGCAAATGCATATCTTTATTAGGGTGGGAATAAAGTGGAGCTGAATCATGCAAGCTCTGGTTCACATCTTCCTTCAAATGTTTGATACTTCACTCATCATTTAGTTTATTGCATTAAATTTGATTTTTAAAAATAAATCATTACAATATTTATCTTAAGGACTGAGTTATTTGCTATGCCCTACATCCTGCAGGTGAAGTGAATGCCTATCTCATTTCGCCCTAACCACCGTCTTGTTTATTATCAAGGTTCCTTGAGACATTTAATGCTAAAGTTTGTTACTAAAAATGCTAAATAAAAGATTTATGATTCCATGGAAATATGATCTTTTTAAAGAACATTTTCATTCCATAATGAATAATATCAAACTTTCCATAATAACATATTCTTGTTGTGGCTTTTTTTTCTTTCAATTTCTTAAGAAATGTGAAATCAGAGAAAGCAGGTAAGAAAATTAATTGCCTTATAAGATCATTCTAAATACAAAAGTTGAAATTATTTCTGATGCATTTTTTTAAAGGTAAAACCTTTGTACTTATATATGAGATATATTTTTATCTAGAATGGATTTTTCAAAATTAAAGTCTAGGTATCAAGTCAATTTTATGTTATGCAACAAATGTTTACAGAAGAAACAGTTTCAAATTCGATTTACTCAAATTAAATTATAATAATTTCTGGTGTTTTCTTCCTCATTTCAAAAAGAAGACTTCCACATTGAGTTGCATATTTGACTAGCCTTCCCAAAAGTACAAATAAGGTAAGGTAAGTTTAAAATACACTGAATTATTTGTTGTTTGTCTATTCTGCTGGAGAGACAGATGGAAAAGGAACAGAAGAACAAAATGCTTTCTTGAAAATTACTTTCTCTCTTTTATTTGAAGCTTTATATTTGTGGTTAGAAATAATTGAAATAAGCTAGTCAGTGAAAGATAAATGCCATATGATCTCACTTACATGTGGAATCTAATGAACAAAATAAACTAAAGAACAAAATAGAAACAGAGGCATAGATACATGGAACAGACTGACAGCCGTCAAAGGGGAGTGGGGAGGGGAGCTGGATAAAAGAAGGCGGAGGGATCAGCCAGACTATATATATATATATCCAAGGATTCTGACCACAGTGAGGGGAGAGGTGGGCAACAGGGGGAAAAGTGGAGACAACTCCAACAGCATAAACAACATAAATAAGAGAAAAAAATAATTATAAAAGACCATAATGTTGGATTGTATAAATCTAAATATAATGTGATTTAATTTTTGTGACTTTTGATGTATTGCCCAGTCTCACTGTGTAATTCTTATATACATTGGTATATTTATAACGTTTTTAATTTTTGAATATATATATTAAAATATTTTATATTTGTAGCTAGAATTATGCCATGAGCAAAGGTCAGAGGGGAGAGCAATTTCATTGAATAAAAGATTATCTACTTCTGTTCCTTTTACACAGTGTTGCAATATTTGACTTAATAGTGAGAAATCACTTTAGTTGAATGAGCTATGTAAGTGAAAACAAGTTGCTTAAACTTCTGGATCTCATAGTCCTTATGTGAAATTACGTTCTTCTGAGCTTTTTTTCAATGTTAATGTGAATAGAAGGACTTAACTCAGTGGGAATGTATTTCCCAGCACAGTGTGCTGCAAGAAATAATTCCAAATACAAGACAAAGAGAATCAGTAATTAAAATTAGGTATATATTAATTATAACAGTTTGAATAAATATATCTACATTTTTAGTAGCAAACATTATTGAAGATAACACGGAGAATAAATGAAAAGTATTTCATGATTTGAGATAAAGAGAGCCTTTGCCGAGGACCTTGGTAATAACCAAAAGGTTTTGCAGTGTGTGTGTGCATGTGGGTGTGTGTCTCGGTTTTTATAAAGGACAAAACCTTGACAAAAAATAAGTCTTGCATTCAGAAAATGTTGTTATTATATGGTCATTTGCTAGCTAAGTGGCTGTCATTACCACACCAGCTTCTGGCATTTACAAGCCTAACTGGTGCCTCATCAAAGCTACCAATCACTGTAGTGACTTGGGAGCTTCTCAGAATTGTCAGATGAATTGAATATTAAATACCCAATTCCACAAGTATTCTTTCATCATCTCTTGGACAAAAAGCTAGTGCATGATGGTTATAACTAAGAGTAAGGAAACTTTCATATGAATAAACTTACTGGTGTATATTTATATATACAACATCTGAGCTACCAAAAAAGTCCACATAACTACATTCTATCCTAAATATTATATATGAAATTATTCATGGGAACTCTTTACTTAAAAGTATCAAGGGGAAAAGTATATTTTGTAATGTAATATGGAACTTCTTAATTTATCAACATAGAATATGCATATGTGGTATTTTTAAAATACAGGACATTTATTTTTATTTTAAAAACATGCCAGGAAAAAGAGACAACATCCTTAGAAGTGCTTTTCTTTAAGAGGGCATATCATCATAAACTTAGTGGTTTAAACAACACAATTTATCCCAGTTCTATACATCCAAAATCTGACAGAGGTCTCACTGGACTAAACTCAGAGTAGGAGGGTGGCTTCCTTTCTGAAGACACTAAATGAAACTTCATTTCCTTGTGTTTTCCAGATTCTAGAAGCCTCTATCCTTGCCTCATGGGCTCTTTCTCCATCTTGAAAGCCAGCAGACTTGTCCTTTCTCTGATCTTTCTTCTATCTCACATCTCTATCAAATCCTAAAAAGGTCCTCTGTTTTTAACAATTCTTATAATTAAATTGGGTCCACATAGATAATTCAGGGTATTTTCCCATTTCAAGGTTAGTAAACTTAATTATATATCAAAATCTCTTTGGTCATATAAGATAACATATTTACAGGGTGCAAAGATAAACTGTGGATGTCTTTGAGGGAAGGGCACTGTTCTACCTCCCTCAGGAAATAATATAGAGAAAGGGGATGATGGCACAGTCTTTGTGGAACTAGGTATTTTCATCTTGACCCGAAAGTGTACCCAACCATCACAGAAGGGGCTAGACTAGGCAAAAAAGACTCCTTTGGATAAAGGACTTTAGTGTATTTTAACAACTATCTGCTTTTGTATAAGCCTTCGAATATAATAGTCATTAATTCTTATTTGTTTTCAAAATGATCTGACATTTCATGAGTTTGGTTATGAATGTGAATTAATTTTTCCTATAAAAGTTAACATTCTGTCAAATTGATGTCTGAGGGAGAAAAAAGATGTCTCCCTCCAGATCTGGTTAAAAAGAAGACATTTCTGTACACTGGAAGATCAAACTAAAGAAAAATTCTGTCTTTAATTTAAAAATGCCTTAAATATTCTGCATGGATTAGAAAAAACACTATTCCCCCCACCCTACAAATCCTTTTGGAAGTCCTATGTGCATGTCATGTATACCAATGTTTCCTCTTCTCTATGCAATAAGAAAAACAGGTCAGAAACCTGGGGTACCGCATTTGGATGTGTAAATTGTGCCTCATCCTACAAATTCCATATGTATAGGCTATGTAAACTTGTATGTCTGGTTATTACAAACTTTCAGCAAATGAGCTTATGTATTTCTAATGCCAATACTTATACTACAAAAATTTTCTCATGAAGAAAGAAGAGACATGGTTTAAATTCAAAAGCACAATATTGGCTGGTGGATTTCCTGTCCCAAATTACCATTCTGGCATTGAAAATACTTTTGTTTGAATTCAGGTAGAAATTACTAAATGTGTTAAGCACCAGAACCATGAAAAAAATTTAAGACATTGTTTATTCATTGAGGCACTTGAAATCTTTCAGAAAATGCAAATATGCATACTACTAATCATCATTAAAAATCTAAATAAATATGGAGAAAATTGTAACAAGAAACAAATTATGAAAAAATTAACATCAGGTTGGTACTAAATTAGAAACTGTAAGGCATTTGAAAATTATTTAGACCATACTCACATAGTAGCATTAGAACTCAAATCCTCTAATATGGAGTCACACGGCACTCTGACATTATGTCCCCGTGTGTCTCACTGGAGATTAAAGCTGAGCTAGAACAAACTCAGAGTGAAGACACTAGTTTCACAGAAGCTGGTCTTCCACATTAAAAAAAAAAAAGCCCATAAGCTCCTTTTAGTTGATAATATGACTTCATAATCTAAGAGTGGTATAAGCAAAGTACCTAAAACATGATAGTAAAAATAAATGACTTTCCCTCTCTCTCCACCCCCCCCCTTTCCCCTCTCTGCAAGAGGACTTACTAAACATTAACCACAGATCTCTGCTTGTCTGACCTTTGCCTATAGTTGTTCCACATTTCTCTTTTTTCTATAAATGGGGATGTCACCCTGGCCCCTGTGTCACACTGTTTTTCTCCACTCCCTTGAGGAGGAAAAACCCACTGTTTTTGTTCAGATGATGTTAGTCAATCAAAAATATTAAAGGTGGTCAATTTGCTTTCTTTCTGATCTTTCTTCGCTGTGACCAGGGGCAGGTAAGCAAGGGAAGGAGAAGAGAGGGAAAGATAGAGAGACTCAAGCTTTCTATTGGATGGGATTTTACCCTAACTTGCATTTAGAAGGACTGGTTAGGAAGAGATAAAGGAAGTCTGTTTTAGCCCTTGGAATACTTATATCCTCTAATCTAGCTTTTACATATGAAATCAAAATCTTCAGCCTCATTCCCTACGTTAGCTTTTGGTCACTGGCTGAGAACTATCCACCCATTTCTCAAAATATTCACCCTGTTTCTCTGTTTTTCTTCCAATTACTTTAGATACATTTAAAACATAAAACTATCTATAAAATTTTAGAAGAAAACATAGAAGGAAATCTCTATAACATTGGGTTAGGCAAAGAAGTCTTAGATATGGTAATAAAGGATAAATCTTTAAAAGGAAAAATGTTGATGAAATAGACTTCACCAGAATTAAAACCTTTCCTTTGTGAAAGACACTAAAAAGAGAATGGAAAGATTAAGTTACACACATGGAGGAAATTTTGTAATCACATATCTAATAAAAGACACATCTAGAATATATAAAAAATTTTAAAACTCAGTAAGAAAGTAAACAACTCAATTTTTAAAAAACAGGTAAAAGCTTTAAGGAGATACTTGACCAAAAAAGATGTGCAGATGGAAAACAGCTGAAAAGATGTTCAACCTCAATAGTCATTAGGGAAATGCAAATTAAAACTATAATGAGATATCACTACATATCTATCAGAATAGCTGAATTCATAGTATGACAATATCAATTGCTGTTGAGGATACAGAGCAACTGCAACTCTCATAGTTTGGAATAGAAAATTCTACAGCTGCTCTAGAAAAGTTTGAGGATTTTCAATAAAATTACATGTGTACTTACCATATGACCCAACAATGCCATTTCTATCAGTATATAGAGTAGTGAAATGAAAAGTTATGTTCACACAGACTATAAACAAGGTTTATACCACCTTTATTCATAAGTACCAAAAAAAAGGCAACCATCAAAATGTCCTTTATTAAGTGAATCAGTAAAGAAACTGGTACGTTCAGATGATAGATTTAGTCCACATGAAAATGAATGAGCTGCCAATAACGTATAACATATGGGTGAATCTGAAATCCATTATGTTGAATGAATAAAGTCAATCTCTACATGTTATATACTATATGGTTTCATTTTATATGACATTCTAGAAAAGATAAACTACAGAAACAGAGTTGTCAGGGGGTAGGGTGGGGAGAGTGACTGCACAATGAAAGCAAGAAGGCATTTTTAGAGTGATGGAAATGTTCTATATATTGACTGTGCTAGTGTTTATACAAATCTATATAAACTCATATAACTACACATACCCAGATGTTAATTTTTGCATGTTCCATGATAACAACTTGCTCTGTTTATCACATCACTCTGTTAGTTAATATTGAGAGAGCAGCCACCATCTCTAACATTGCGAGTCCCCATATCAAGAAAAAGAAATCAAAAAAAAAGAGAAGAAGCTTGCACTACTGCTTAAATGTTTTTCCCTGAAGGTCATACACATCATTTCTGTTTATATGGTCTTAAGAAAAATGTCATATGACCTTGTCTAACTCCAGGTTTCTGGGAAGTTTAACACAGATTTGTCCCTGGAAGGAAACAACTGAATTGTTGAGAACATCTTAATGATACCACATTTGCTGAGAAGTAGAGGCACTCAGAGCAAATAACCTACTGCATTTTATCATTCAAAAAATGTTTTCTTTAATTTGTCTTTTTATTTGGAAATGGGAATGCAGAGATTTCTGGCCATTTGTCAGAAAGCAAATGCCTATTAATATTTTGTGTGAGCAGAATCTGTGATTTGTGATGAGAACTAAATATTCGGTCATGACCCACAGTGGCAATGATCATTGGTCTGGGTAGGGAACTGATCTCCAACTGGCCTGAAAATCTCCTCTTTTATGATTGAAAATGAGTATTCCTACCCTGCTTCCTACAGTGAATAATTACTTTAGGTGAACTATTGAGATAATAATAGTGAAAATAAGTAGAAAATATTAAATACTATGCAATATGGAGGTTAATAAGCAATCTTTTATTATATGATTATAACTGTAGTTATTATAATCTTAAAAACTGTATAGTGCTTGAAGAATTAAAAGTAGTTTTACCCATATAATTTCTCCACATGTCAAAATACTAAATGCTATTTTTTTCTTTCTTTAAAAGCAGAATTTTTTGGGAAGATTTTTAGTTCTAAGCCTGACTAAAGAAAGTTTCTTTGATTTCCTTACAGAAATATCCTTTCAATTTGGACCCTAATAAACATTCTGTTTTTTATAATATATATTCATTTTATACTGATGTTTATCAGTTATCTTTGTTTCTGAATAATGGTATTTAATATCTATAATTCCAAAAAAATCAATTTCTTTTCTCTTTGCTAACCTAAAGCCTTGTGCTCTTATAAGGATTTTCTAGTAACTAGAAATTGAGTGATTACATAGGGACAAGCAACTCATACAATCATATGTCTTTTTAAAATGACAACTGAAAGAGATCAAAAGCATTTATGAAAAATTTTCTTTTTAACAGAATATAATTGTATTGATAAATCTCATAAAAATAAAACATTTTTAGAATGATTTTCCCATGGGCTTTAAGCAACTAGCATTACAGAAAATGTGCAAGTCTTCCATCCTGGTATATACCAATGCCAGCTCTGCCCATGATTGAACCGGATAACAACGGGTGATGTTTGTTCATGTGTTATATAAAACCACTGACCTGAAACACAACTGTAAAACTCAGCTTTGCATTAAATAATGTTTCTTGTGTCCTTTTTTTCTTTAACTCTGTAAGATTGATTTCTTGAACTATGACAGTGTTAGCTTTATAAAACACTGCTGGCTTATTCCCAGAATGAAACTTTAAATAGGATCCTAAGGAAAATCAATTTCTTGAATAAGAGATCCAGATAATATTTTTCTTTCCTGTTGTTTATCTACTGTCGCCCACAAAGTATTATTACTAAAATAAGAAACCTCCATCAACATAGAGTAATCAAATAACACTTCTAACACATATCATATAAGTAAGTAATTGTTTTTTTATTAAAGACCAAATCACCCAGTTTAGAGATTATAGAAAGCATACAGTATACAAATAATAAATTCTAAAGATACGGCTAAAGACATTTTTAAAAAATCACGCCTTGAATGTGTTGGATGCAGAGGGCTCCAAAGTCCATTAGAACAGAGCCCAGAAGAATGATGATGCAAGCTCTTTACTGATTCTCATTGTTGGTCTTTGCTTTGTGTTGAGCTGTACGGTATCATTGTGTTCAACCATGGTAACTAATCCAGGAGCTGACTTCAAATTTCTACCCCTGCCCCTAATGGCAGAATTTTAAAGCTTACTCAAGTGCAACTGCATCACATTTTCCCTTTCTCTCTCATTCACTGTTAGACTTTAGAAATGACCAAATGTTCCCCAAAGGAATAAAATTATGCCTGTTTTCCACACTATACACTTAATCCTTAGCATGCAATGTAGGTAATGAATAAATATTTGGTGAATGAATGGAGTACATACTTATCTGTGGGTATTTATAAAAAAATAAACGTTTTATTTTTCATTTTTTTATTGTTGTTCAAGTACAGTTGTCTCCATTTTCCTGCTACCACTTACTCCTGCACCTCCCACCCTCAACCCTCCTGCCTTTGGCTTTGTCCATGGGTCCTTCATACATGGTCCTTGACCCTTCCCCTTCTTTTCCCCCATTGACCCCTTCCCCCCTCCCCTCTGGTAACTGTCAGTTTGTTCTTTATTTCAGTATCACTGGTTATATTTTGCTTGCTTGTTTGTTTTGTCAGTTAGATTCCACTTATAGGTGAGATTACATGGTATTTGTCTTTCACCACCTGGTTTATTTCACTTAGTATAATGCTCTCCAGTTCCATCCATGCTGTTGCAAAAGGTAGTAGTTCCTTCTTCCTTTCTGTTGCATAGTATTCCATTGTGTAAATGTACCATTGTTTTTTGATCCACTCATTTACTCTTGGCCCTTAGGTTACTTCCAACACTTGGCTATTATAAATTGTGCTGCTATGAACATTGGGGTGTATAGGTTCTTTTGAATTGGCGTTTCAGGATTCTTAGGGTATAATCCTAGCAGTGGAATTGCTGGGTCAAAAGGTAGTTCCATTTTGGTTTTTTTAGGAAATTCTAAACTGTTTTCCATAGTGGCTGCACCAGTCTGCATCCCCACCAACAGTGTACTAGGGTTCCCTTTTCTCCACATCTTCACCCACACTTGTTGTTTGTTGATTTGTTTATGATGACCATTCTGGCTGGCATGAAGTTATATCTAATTGTGGTTTCAATTTGCATCTCTCTGATGGCTAGTGATGCTGAGCATTCCTTCATGTGTCTCTGGGCCCTGTGTATGTCCTCCTTGGAGAAGTGTCTGTTCAGATCCTTTGCCCATTTCTTAATTTGGTTATTTGTCTTAGAGTAGAATCGTGTGAGTTCTTTATATATTTTGGAGATCAAGCTCTTGTCTGATGTATCATTGGCATATATATTTCCCACATGATTGAGCCCCTTTTCATTTTCATTTTCATTTTGTTAATGCTTTTCTTTAACCGTGCAGAAGCTTCTTATTTTGATGAAGTCTCATTGTTTATCCTTTCTTTTCTGTCCCTTGCTCTAGGGGACATATTGGGAAAATATTGCTGTGTGAAGTATCTGAGATTTTCCTGCCTATGTTCTCCTCTAGGACTTTTAAAATTTTGAACTGCTTATCAATATCAGATCAGCTCATGCCTATATGGAAAAGGATATACTTCTATTTAGGGGCATGTGCTCCTGCTCTGACTCTTGGACCACAGTGATGTGTTAGGTCTGCTGAAATTAGTGTCAGTTCAGACCCAGTGTCTGGTAATCCCTGAGCAGTCTGATTATTTCCTTCTCCACAATACAAAGTTACACTGGCAAAAGATGGTAGGTCCTTTGGGAAAGAATGGGAGAAAGATATGGCATAAAATTTTTAGCAGTGCACCAAAGCCTTTCCTCAAGGGGATCTGGCCTTTCTTTAATTCAAGGAGATCTACGTCTCTTTCAGGACACATATGGAAACTTACAGGTTATTATTTTCATACTTGAGCAGGGAATTCAAACCCCTTAGCTCATCTCTTTCTTATTTCACTTTGTCCAGCCACATTAGGAACAACCAACCAATCTCATTACATTCATTAGTTTCCCACAGATGTTCAAAAATGTACACACAGTCGCTCAGTGTCTTGTATCTTGTAAGTGGTCGATTAGGGCTACCTAATGGAGACATTTTGTGACTTTCTATTGCTAGATTAAACCATGGAATATCATTGCTCTCTCTACTATTGGAAATAGAGTCCTTAGTGTTTTTAAATCTAATTAGATTGCTGGTCAATTCCCAAAATCCCAGAATCCATGCAAAAGCTCATCCATAAAATTTTTTCTTCCAGTACCACTCTTAATATAAAAACCTGTGTTAGCTTGGGTTCTCCAGGGATAGAAAATCTAAAGGAAGGTTCTGTATGTATGTGTGTATGACTGAGAAATCCTAAGATCAGCAAGATAAAGAGACCCAGGACTGTCCATTGTATAATTCCAGTCTGGATCAGAAAGCAGGAAAGGACCAATCACTGTCCACCAGGTAGGTAGAATAGGAGTGATAGAAAACCACCATGCAGGAGGAATTCTTATTTACTGGGGTTGGGGTGGGGGGGAGTCAGCCATTTTGTTTAACTCAGGCCTTCAACTAATTGGATGAGGGCCACTCACATTAAAGAGGACAATCTGTTTATTCGGTCTGCTAATTCAAGTGTTAATCACATCTAAGCACACTCCCACGCACATGCCCAAAATAATGCTTGACCAAATATTCAGAATTCTCACTGCTTAGTTAAGTTGACATATAAACTTAACTGTCAGAGCCAATGATTTTTTCATTTTTTAAATGGATAGTTTATTGCACTTTTAAAATAAACCAAATCTCTAAAGTCTATTGTTTCTGCTCTCCTTTAAAAATTGCTTTTAATTTTACTTTATTTCTCTTTTTCTTCTTCTGGGTATAAATATATGTTTGCTAATGTTCACCATTTCACCCTCCATAATGAAAAATATTTGAGCATAACAGGTTTCCCTACATGTATAACTTGAACTCATTATTTGCTAGATAACATTCTCTTTATTTCTATTTCTAAAATAGTAATTACTACAATATTGATGCTTACTTCAACTGTAGTCATTTTAAAGGGTGTTATTTTCCCCTTTTCCTAATGGTTAGAGAAATTGTTGATATGTTCTCTTATGATTAATGTTAATTTTATTGGAAACTGTATCTGATAGTTTTGGGCCCCCCCAGGAAAGGGATGTTTGATCTATGCCTGGTACTTGCCTCTACCTTTTGAATCATTATTAAATTTTGGACTTGGAAGAAATCTATCACCAGAGTCTGTGTTGACATTTAAACCTTTGTAGTAAAAAAGATTGGTGGCAGCTGCAGGATTATCTTTCAAACTCATGAATTATAATGGCTAAGAGACTCTTTGGCAAGAAAAGGGATGAGCTTGAAAACCTGATGTTGGTTTGATATTGTTGATAGTTTCCTATGCATCCTTGGTATGAAATGGTAACAGTCTCTAAAATATTACAGTAAGCACTTCTTACTGATGGAATCAGGAGTATATGGCCTTAGGCCCAGAGAAACTGGCCAAGGAGGTAATTGTTGAATGCTAAGCAAAAGAAATTTAGCAAACACTACTATTAGTTTATGGTTATTATGAATATACACTCAAAACTAAAAGGTTAGATTTCTATTGGATTGTGCCAGTTGCAGAGCAAGAAAATATAATTACTTGCAAAATAACTCAACTACAACCTTTAAGCTCCCTAAACATAGGTAACTATATCCATGATCAGGAGGCCCTGAAATCCACATTGAATACTATGAAACGGCTGGAGTATTCTACAGAGAAACTAGCAGATGCCTAATAAGTCCCTGCTAGCATGAGCCTGAGAATAAATGGTCAGAAGGGCACAACACTAAGTTTAAATATTGTCAAATAGTATTGGGTTAGCCAAAGAGTTCATTGGTTTTTTTCTGTAAGATGGTTCTAGTAGCTCTTAGTTGTCTTTAACTTCACTCGAAATAATTTTGTTAGATTGTATTGTGACAGCTGTCATATCAGCATGTATTTAAAAAAAAAAAACTTACCAGAATTGGTGAATTTTTTTGTAGCCATTTTAGTATTGAAGATGGTAGAAAATATGCAACATTTTTGGCATCTTATACTGCATTATTTTAATAAAGGTGAAAACGCAACTGAAACATACACTCACAGACACATAAAAGATTTGTGTAGTGCATGGAGAAGGTACTGTGACTGATTGAACGTGTCAAAAGTAGTCTGCAAAGTTTCGAGCTGGAGATTTCTTGCTGGATGATGCTCCACGGTCAAGTAGACCAGTTGAAGTTAATAGCGATCAAATCAAGACATTAATTGAGAACAGTCAGTGTTATACCATGCAGAAGGTAGCCAACAAACTCAAAATATCCAAATCAATAAAATTATTGGTGAAAATGAAAAATGTGTCTTTTATTTTACAGAGGAAAACAGACAGACTTTTTGGTCAACCCAATATATTATTTGTACAGAATGTATTAGTCAGGGTCCTCCAGAAAAACGGAACCAATAAGAGAGACAGAAAGAATTCTTAAGGAATTGGTTCACATGCTCATGGAAGCTGGGTAAATTCAAAATCCTCAGGGTAGGGTAGGAGGCTAGAGACTTGGGGAAGAGTTGCATAATTTATGCTGGCAACATTCCGTTGTGCTCAGAAGAATCAGTCTTTGTTCTGCTGAGCCCTTCAATTGGTGGATTGAGCACACACACCCCCAGCCCATATCATGGACATCACGGACAGTATCCTGTGCAGACATGGAAAGAAAGTAGTAGTATGATGTCTCTTCCTTATAAAGAAACCAAACTTACTGGATTAAAACCCTATTCTTATTACCTTACTTAGCCTTTATCACCCCCTTATAGGACCTATTTCTAAATACCATCACATTGGAAGTTAAGGCTTCAACATATAAATTTGGGGGTGAGGACACAATTTACTTCAGAGTAGTGGGTCCCTGGTCTTACAGGTGGAATGGTATCCATGTATCATTTTTATCTCTTTTCAAAGCCTTAATGTAACTACTATCAGGCAGTCCTTTAGCACACATAGCCTGAACTATTAAAATATATACAAATGATATTTCCTATAACTTGCAATATTCTTGAGTACCTAAATGTATCTAAGTGTACCTATTTAATGATTCCTCAAAGATGACAATAAATATTGTGATGTGACCTCCAAAGACCACATCAGGCCATAATACCTTTCCTTCCTTAAATTTTTAATTCTTGTCTTTATTACTCAATGCAATATGTAAGAAAACGCATGAGATTATAAAACTCTAGTGGAAGGAGTCATTTCAAGGTTCACGTGGGTCCATTCCACTTGCAGGTGAATCAACTGAGTAAAAAAACAAAAAAAGTAATACTTTCAAAATTAAGTAATAAGATTATTTGCCTCTTATTTGACAAATATTGCATGTTTATAGTGTGCTAGCTGCCTGGTATGCAATGGCGAAAAAGTCAGATGTGGTATTTCTATTTGTTTTCATGGTTACTGTAACAATTTACCACAAATCTGTGGCTTAAAATAAAACTTTATTATGTTATAGTTCTGAAGGTCAGAAGTCTGAAGGAGGGTTCACTGGTCAAAGTGTGGGCAAGGTTATGTTCCTTTCTAGAAGCTCTAGGCAAGACTGTTTTACTGTCATTTCCAGATTCTAGAGACCACCCACTGTCTTTGGCTCACACCCCTCTTCCATCTTCAAAGCCAGCAGTGGCTGTAAGAGACTTTCTCACATCACATTACTCTGATTCTGACTCTTCCATCTTCCTTATCCACACTGAAGGAACTTTGTAATCACATTGGGCTAACCTATGCAATGCAGAATAAGGTCATGAAGGTCAATTTATTAGCGACTTTAATTCCATCCGTAACTTCAATTCCCCATCACCATGCAACATTACATAGTAACTGATTCTGGGAATTAAAACATTTGGGGGTATACTTCTGGCTAATATAGTATTATTCATAAAGCCTGAAGTTACTCCAACTTTATATGCATCTTTTCTGACTCTAATGGCTTTGTTCTATTTACTTTTTATTTAACACCACATAATATATTTTATTGTTTTAAATTTAATGGGTTATAGAAATAAAATTAATAGTCTTGAATTCAGTGACAATCTATTACAAGTATTATTTGCATGCTTAATAGTTCATATGTTGCCAACAACACCATAATAATAAGTGACCTCAGCACAGCACCAGCAGTGTAAGTCAAGATGGCATTATTTTTGTCTCTGTTTTATAAAGGAGAAAACAGCTATGCCTTAGAAAAGTTTTGTGACTATTCCAGCTCATATGGCTAGGAATACTAGAGCTACAAACCATAGTTTTCTGTTTATAAAGCCTTTGTATGCCAATTTAGTTTCAGGTTTCTATATATTTTCATTGATTGATTTCCATTAATCTTTATATGGTCACTAAAAGACGATTAATCCATGGTTACTAGGAAATCCATACTTACCTTCGGGAAAGACTTCTATAGTCTTAATTCTATCTTACTCAGTATATATTAGGAGAGGTTCATATGAAGTTTTTCTTTTTTCTTTTTTCCTTTTCAAGCATTCATCCCAATGTTTAGATACCTCTCCTTGGAGAGCATGCCAAAATGGTTAGAAAGAATAACGATGAAGAAGTTAATACCACAAGTTCAGAGGTGGGTTCTCTGGGTTCAGATCATTATATTTGCTACCCCTTGGAGGTACATTCCTGGACCCCATGTGTCTCAGTTTTCCTGTCAGAAAACATTCATAGTAATAGACTAAAGGGAAAAAAATAAACTATGACATATAATGTGCTTATAAATATCTGACATAATAAATAATCAATAAATGTCAGATATTTTTATTATCCCGAAGTTAAAGCCTCTGGAAATATGATATTTACCTTTTTTGTATAAATTATCAATAAAATCAAAATTTTAATTAAATATCCACATTGATATTAACACTTTACTGGGCATGATGAGTCCCTAAGAAGCTGGTGGTTTCTGTTTTTATGATTATTAACTTGCAAGGATCAGCTAGAATGGTTCCTTAGAATGAATTCAGTTTGACCATATTGCGACGCCACAGGCTGCAGCATCGATCCTCCAGGCAGGGCATGTGTGAAGGTTCGATGCCAGCGGGATAACCACTCACTCCCGTGTGCTGGACTAAAGCAGAACCACTCTTGGCAGGGGAGATTGATGAAATAGTCCTAAGATTCACTGTGGAAGAATTTCAAACAAGGCTGCATAGACATCGACTGCTGGGAAACTGTATCTTTTGGCAGGCCAATGGAGCAGGCAATTGCCATTTGGAGCCAAGTGTCTCAAAGCTGGTGAAAGAAGAAATAGAGTCTGCAACAAAAATAGTATGTATGACGCACAACTCTCCAGAAGCCGGTGGATGGATGAACACAACCAGTGTGGGGACCACTGAGAGGTGCTGTAGGCACAAAGTTCATATGGACAGAACTCACTGTTAAACATATTACTACTTACTTGAAATCATGTGGTATGTTATAATTAACACAGAAATTTCCTAACAGTTATTCTAACAGACTCCTACTATATAGTGCAAGGTAGGTGAGTGGTTCTCATTTTGTAAACAGGGAAACTGAAGCAAAGAGAGTTCAAGTTTGGTGCCCAGCTAAGAGCTACTAAGCAAAGTATATCTAAAGACCAAGTTTTTAAATTTCTACTTTAAGAATCCTTTTATTAAACCGATTTTTATTTCATGTAAGAAAACAACTGTAAATGCATCCATAAGGAATGATGCAGATATGGAAAGCAGTAAAGGCAAACATTTTACAGAAGATATCAAAGTGACAGGAAAGTATGATTATTGAAAGTCTTCAAAACAAATCTTTAGATATATTCTTCCCTGTCAAAAAACTATTTTTATTCTAGCAAATAAAGAAAATTTATCCACAGTCAAAATTTATCTCCAGCTATCACAAAAACAGTATCATTTATCTTTGAAATATTCAATTTTAGGAGCGGTCATTAAATGGTAATTAGAATGGATCAGTAGAGGTTACCTGTGTAATTTCTGCATCTCTTGGTTAGCATAGAAATAATCTTTTTTAGTCCTTACATGTGACACAAGGACTATTTTTCCTCTTGCCGGTAACATGTATAGATTCTTTGTTTGATGGGACATTGGACTGCGCTTGGGGTTTTGTACTTACCAATAAACCTTCACCAAAGTTAATGGTCCCCAAAGTGCTCTGCATTACTGATTTGCCTTGTTTTTATGATTAAAACACTCAATAAAAATAGATATAGAAAAAGCACCTCAATGTAGTAAAGGTCATATATGACAAGTTCCCAGCTAATATCACACTCAATGGTGGAAAACTGCAAGCTTTCCCTCTAAAACCAGGAATGAGAAAAGCATGTCCACTGTCACCACTGTTATTCAACATAGTCCTGGAACCCTAGCCAGAGTGATCAGGCAACAGACATCTAAACTGGGAATAAAGAAGTAGAAGTGTTACTTTTGGCAGATGACATGATTCTTTATATAATTAAAGTATTTTTCAATAGTTTTCTGAACTATACCATTTAACTACTGGAGAGAAAAAATGGCACAACATTGATTTAGCTAAAACTTAGCTGAAAGAAATCAACTTCTTTGGGTCATTAACATATCTTACCAAGAATTAAAGAGCAGTTTTCATTTCTTCTCGGTATGGAAAGAGTCACAGCTCATTTAGCAGGGTGTTTTTGTTTGTTTGTTTGTTTTTTGTTTTTACTTCCTCTTGTTCTACCATTAATAAGACCTTGACTTGCTCTTTCACTGACCAGGGCTACAGTTTGGCATCCTGGAAATTCTGAACAATTCTTGGAATGCAAGTTTTAGAAGTTTTTAAACATAGATTTACAAATTAACTTATCTTTAAAGTTTTGGAAAAACAGTGTCTACTTTAACACAAATTTTTGATGAATTAAGATTTCAAGATCAATTAAATTAAATAAATTACATTGTATTTCTTCTACTTTTCTTTATAGCCATGACATTAGTCATCACCAAAAAACTCTTAAAAGACAGACCTACAGATCCCTAAACATTTTTACAAAGCTAAACCTTGAGTGCTTTTGAGTATGAAATTTATACATTATCCCTAATATCCTTACTAACTGAAAAGTAAATGTCAGCTTCATTTTCAGCAACACCTCCCTATACATTTCATTTTTTCATGTCCTATCCCTATACTTGTGCATGCATATCTCCACATAATTACTGGAGCTTTGGATATAAAAAGCTTTTATTGTAAAATAATAACTAATTTTGAATACCAATAAAAGAGTGTTTCTTGCTTTATATGTGCAAATTATAGACACAAACATTTTGAGCTCTTTTTTCCATCTCGTAAATTGTAAACTCATAGGTTCTGCATCTTTATATTCAACTTAACTATTATATCTTATTCTTTATTTTTAAAATTTCCTTGATATTCAAAATTGTTATACGGACTGACAACACAAATTACATTAAAAAAAACTTATTTGTGGGGAAAAAATTATTATACTCATCAGTCCTCTCATAGAGGAAAACAATGCATTTTTTACTTCATTAAAAGGTATTGTGATTTTGTTTTTAAAAATTATTCTTTAACATATGCTCTGTACTATTTCAATGTGTTAAAACACTCCAGATACCCTTATCCTTTTTATTCAAATCATTTTGTATTTTTCAATTATAGTCGACATGGAATATTATGCTAAGTTTAGTTGTACACCTCAGTGATTAGACATTATGTAACTTACTAAGTGATCACCCCAATAAATCTCATACCCATCTGACACCATACATAGTTATTACAATATTATTGAGTATATTCCTTGTACTGTAGTTTACATCACCATGATCATACTATAACAACCAATTTATAATTCTTAATTCCTTTGCCTTTATAACTCATCACCCCAACCCCCCTCCCTTCTGGCAATCAGCAATTAGTTCTCTGTATCTATGAATTTGTTCCTGTTTTGTTTGTTCATTTATTTTGTTTTTGATTCTGCACATAAGTGAATTATAGCATTCTTGTCTTTCTCTGTGTGATTTATTTCACTTAGCATAATATCTTTTAGGTCTGTCCACATAGTCATAAATGGCAAGAGTTCTTTTTTTTTTTTATGCTGAGCAATATCCCATTGCATACATGTACCATCTTTTCTTTATCCATTTGTGTAGTCATAGAAACTAGTCTTTTGATTGGTGGATTTAAACTATTTATATTAAAGGGATTATTGACAGATATGCAAGCTGCGTGGGTGTGAGGGTCAACAAAAAAGCAGGGCGACGTCCCTGGAGTACTTGTCTGGAAACTGGCTTCTCTGCTTCTGCCATTGCTGGGGTAAGTTTCTGCAGGCTCAGCTTCTTGCCCTCATGCTTCAATCACCAAATTTTGGGTCTGAAGCAACCGAGGTCTTTGTCCGACTCTCCCAAAGGGTGATGTCTCTTGAGTGCACATCTGGAAACAGGATCCTCTGCTTCCACCTTTGCCAGGGTGACCAAAGGATCATTCCCATATGCCCAGTAAAACACCAGCCAGACAGTATGTCTCCTCATGCCAGCCAACCTGGGTTTCTCCACACCTTCCGTAGAGGACATGGTACTGACCAGGTAGAGGAGGAAAGGTGGGAGCTGCTGCTGCTGGGAAGAATATCTGAACTGATCAGTCACCTGCACTGTGCACTGTCCTGCCAGAATATCCCCTCCCCCACGTTTCTACCAGGCTCTTGCTTAAGCCTTCTAATCTGCTTGACCCCCAAACAAAGCCTTGACACATCACTTCTATGCCTTCCCTAGAGAAGGGGTGTTGGCTGCAAAAGCCATTCTGTGGGGCCTAAGGCAGCAGCAGGAGACCAGAAAATCTTCCCCATTCCCAGAGAAAACAGAACCTGAAAATTCTTGCAGTCAGGGTTGCCTCCATTTTTCCCACAACAAACAAAAGTTTTCTCATAGCCTGCTACTTTTGAGGCTTTAAGGAAATGCCCTCCAAGTTTTGGAAAACAATCTATTATAAATCATTTCAGAGTCTGTCCCACATTGGCAACTACTCTCAGGCCCCATTCATCCTACTTTTTATCAACCACACTGAACTCTAACCCTCTGGCATTTTTACCTAGATCAGAAAAAGGCCAAATACTCTGGTAGAGTGACCAGGAGGTTCAGAGCCAGAGTCTGGGTACCAGGTGTAGGCTTACATCAACTCGACCTCCTGAGACACCATTTCCTCAGCCCTCCAGTCTCACAGTCACTTTATCACTCCTCTTGGCTCTTCTGTTCTTCCCCTGGGCTGACCCCACCCTTTCCCCTGGGACTCAGTAGCTTAATCTGGGATGTGTCTAAGGGGACCCACGTGGATGTCTACATGACAACACAGTGACGTTGACTGGGTTTGAAAGAGAGGCTTGTGAGCAGCACTCAATAATTCTTCCTCAAGCTTCTCCATTTATCATTTGCCAACGAAACACCAAGAGGCCAATCAGTGAAGGATCTGAATGAAATTCACTTGTAACCCAAAGGGAAAGTTTACACTGATACAGATGAGAACCTTTCTGAACACTTGCCTAGGAATGACATTGTACTTGTCCTCAGTACTGAATAAGAGCACTTTGTGTCTCAGGGGGAGCCTAAGGCCACTAGTATTACTTACAGCTAGGGTGGTTCCCAAGCGTGGTGGGCAAGTCCAAAAGGATCATGTGGCAGCCAGGTGAGATTGCATGTATGCCAGACGGCCAGCCTAGGCCTGTTTGCTGGGGATCTTGCAGAGGGGGTGTGCCCAGAAGGTAGATGGCCCAGGCTACCATTTCAGAAGCTGGTAACCCTGGTTTAGAACCATAGCATTGCCTTTCACTCCTAAGTTGCTTGTATTAGCATGGTTCATGTTAAAACAAAGTTAGGACTCATTAGAGATGACTGCTTTTGGCGACTGGTAGGAGGTAAAATATGAAGGGGAGGGCTCTGGAGGAGGTTTGTCCGTCCTGGCAGGTGGGCCAGCATGAGACCGCTCAGATTCCCCAAGGCTTCAGAGAAATTACTTGCCTGGCAGCATTTCTCTGATCTGGTGGGTGTACCAAACCTTCTCAGGACATGGCTGGGCCTCTGGGGAAAGCAGAAGAGCATAGGCGAATGATTTATCCACTTAAGAAAGCCTGTGACTCACCTGGAGATTCCACAGAAGAGGTGAAAAATACCTGAAAGTGAATTTTGGGGCCAGCCCTCAGGAAGCATCCAGATCTGCAGCGGGGCCCAGGCATCTGCACTTTTAAAAGCCTTCCCAGGCAGGTGTGACACAGCGGCCCCTGGGTGGTGACCAAATTATTGTCTAAACTGGGTGGATTTTGAGAGTCAAAGTGGACAATATTATAACTGTCCCAGGCACAGATGTGAACAGGGACCCGTCAAGAAGAGCAGAGGTGTAAAATTATTCTGTGCATGAATCACACTTGGCAAAAGCTAGTGTGGTGGTGAAGAACACAAGGCTGGGGAGAGACAGACCAGGTTCTGACCTACTTACTGTGTGATGCTGAGCAAGTTCTTTTAACCCTCTGAACCTCAGTTTCTTCACATAAAAAGGGGAGTTTCACTGTATATTTAGTACAATATTCTCTTTTGGCAAAGGTTGCCCAGGGCCCCTTTCTGTTCTCTACACCTATATCCTTTTCAGTGCGCAAGCGCTTTTAAGTTGTGTTGTAGAGTACTGTATTTGACTTTCAACTATTCATTACTTCAGGCAAAGCTCATAGAATGTTGCAGAGACTGGAACCTTGGAGATAGTGAGAGGATGCTTGATGCTTATTTTGACAGTTTGGTAAAACACTGTAATCCTCTCTCTTCTTCCACCATCACCAAGATTGGGGGAAAAGGCAGAGATTGGAAACACATGCCAAGCAATCCTCTGTGTCAGGCTGCCTTTTATTCTTTTGCCAGTACTTCCCAAACTGATTTTGTCAAGAATGTACAAGCTTTCCATGGGCAGTATTGGTGAAGAAACCTTCTCTCTACTACTCACATCCTCTTTCCTTTCTCATGGAGGCTTAAAAGATGTTTTGGGGGCAAAAATAATATTTAAATGTTTACCAAGTAAAACATCATTTGAAAAAAATCCTTTTCCTTGGTGTGGTAGTTTGGAGTGTGAGTTTTCTCAATCCAATGAATGCTGCAAATCAAAATCACAGTGTAATATCACCTTACCTCTTAGAATGTTAGGTATCACTTCACACTAATAGAAAGAAAGAAGGAAAGAAGGAAAGAAGGAAAGAAGGAAAGAAAGAAAGAAAGAAAGAAAGAAAGAAAGAAAGAAAGAAAGAAAGAAAGAAAGAAAGAAGAAAGAAAGAAAGAAAGAAAGAAAGAAAGAAAGAAAGAAAGAAAGAAAGAAAGAAAGAAAAAGAGAAAGAAATAGTTGGCAAGGATGTGAAGAAAAAGGAACCCTTGTGCACTGTTGGTAAAAACAGTATGGAAATTCCTTAAAAAAATTAAAATTAAGACTGTCATATTTTCCAGAAATTCCATTTCTGGGTATTTATCTGAAGAAAACAAAACACTAACTTGAATATATATATATATAATCTCCCCTTGTTCAATGCAGCATTGTTTACAATAGCCAAGATATGAAGACAATGTATCTTCCCATCCATGGGTGAATGGATAAACTAAAAACGGTATATATACAAAATGGAATGTTGTTCAGCCATAAAATCAAGGAAATCATGCCATTTATGACAACATGGATGAATCTTGAAGGCATTATGCTAAATGAAATGTCAGACAGAGAAAGAGAAATGTCATATGATTTCACTCATATGTGGAATCTAAAAAACAGAATAAATGAACAGGCAGAACAGAAAACAGACTCATAGATACAGAGAATATTTTGATGGTTGCAAGGCTGGAGGGGCTTTGAGGGGATGAGTAAAAAGGCTGAAGTAACCAAGAAGTAAAGCTATTTGTAAGTATTTTAAATTTCTATTTTTATTAAGTAAATAAAATGTCCATTTTATTTTAAAATAGGCATTTATCCACTCTACAATATTTATTTAGCACCAATCCATTTCTAGTTACTGTGCTGGCTATGTGTGATACAGCAACTCCTATAGGAAATAGATCCAAAGAGGTATAGTAGATCAGACAGAATAGAAGTTTATTTCTTCTTCTCATAACAATACTAAGTGAGCTTCTAAGTTAGTGGGGTTTTGCTCCTCAATGCAGTTATTGATGGCCAAAACTGATAGAAGAAGAGTCAGCCTTCATGCACATGTTACTCCAGGTCCCTCTGAAGGTTTAATACATTCCAGACTGGGAGAAGATTCGCACAAAGATTAGTTGCCATCAGAAGTGTTAAGGACTGGGTCTTGAAATGGTGCAGATGCTTTTGCACATATTTCATTGGCTATGCTTCAGTCGCAGGGTTCACAGCTTACTGGGAGGAGGTTAGGATGCCTTGGAAGAATGGAAGAAGGTCAACTTGGGGAGAAACCAGCAGTTTCTGCAACAAAAACCAAGGAGGACACTCATAGAAGTGATACTATATGAATTTGAGTCTAAGTCATGAAGGATATGGTTTAGTATATCTGTATTTTTCTCTATCTCTAGCTCTGTATCTCTGTCTCCACCTTTATCTTCATCATCATCAGCTCTGTGTCAATATTTCTCTTCCTCGCTCTCTTTGGAATCCAGCCTGCATGCTAAGAGGGACGTGTCAGGGCCCATGGAGAGACTACCTGTAGATGTTCTGGCTCATAGCTCCAGCCGATGTCTCAGCTGACCACCAGCATCAACTGCCAGACATGTGAATGAGTGAAATTTTATATGATTCTGCCCCCAGCCTCTGTGACTTCCTGCTGAGCTTCCAAATAAAAACAAAGAAAAGCCACCTCTACTGTGCCCTTTACAAATTCCTAATCTACAGAGTCCATAAGCATAATGATTGGTTGTTTCATACCATGAAGTTTTGAGGTAATTTGTTATCCTGACTTTATAACTAGAATGTTAGCAATAAAACATGTGTCCAGTAATAATTATATAGCTTCACATATGGTCTTCAAAAATTATATCTAAATTATTCACCTCACCCATAAACCTTTCAATTAATATTGAAATATTTTATACAAAAATCTTTAATTCCACAACTACTTAAGTATATACTTTATAAGCCTATAAAACATGTTGGAAAAGAATTTCTCCTAATTCCCACCTTATTATCACTTTAAAATTAATTTCTAAGTGAAGCTCTTACAAATATTAAATGAGATTGGATCTATAAAGAGTTTAGGCTAGTTAACTTGTACATGGTAAAATTTTAATGGTAGTTGTGGTATTATGAAAAGGATGATTTTCAAAGGCAATATAGATTTAACTGTAACATCTTTTCCTTATTAAACAACTGCATGTTCATGATAATGATCAAACTCAAACACCCACTCCATTTAGTGACAATTAAATTATTTTGGTAGAATTTTGAAATTAAAGGATGTTAATTATAATGTCTTTGTCTTTTATACACTAACACTCAAACCTTCGGAGTCCATTAAAAGTACATTATGAGAATTTTTACTGGCACTGCTCCCATACATGTTAAAACATAAAATTATGTTTACCTGAAGTATATTTGAAAGAAAATATTAGGAAGTCAAATGCTTCCCAAAGAAAGATAGAATCAGTTTGTACAGAAAGAAGCACATTCAGAAAATAAATCATTAGATTTGATTTTCGGTCTCAGGAGGTCAGTAAAATGCTAAAAGACAAAATTTTAGCTAAGAATTTTCTTGATAATTAAATGGCAAGATGTCAAAAGTAGGACCATTCTGATGTCAGGAAGCAAGCAGAAACAGCCTGCTTTATCTTAGTAAGTGGCTGATTCCCCCGGGGCAGGCTGAATAATCGTGAAGAATACAATAATCCTCTAGTCACAGTGACTTCTCTTAGAAATCTTTTATAAAATATCCTTCATCACTTCCACCTGTAATGAAGCCATTGGTTAAACAAAATATTTTCCTCCAGACTTCTTATACTCCCAGTTTAATGCAGTAGAATTAAAATGCAACTGAGCCTATGGAATCTAAATAGATGAAATGGAGAAACGGTCAGAGTACTCCCTACATATAAGGTAAACAAATGTTTGGTAAATTAGACACAGAACAGAATAAAAAATTTTTCAAACTAATATACATGTGATTAAACAAGGCAGTAGCTAATATTAATATAACAAACTTCCATTAATGTAATGCCTATACCTTTTAATATAGCAGTAACTATCTTCCCTAGGCCTCAATAGTTACTAATAAACCATTCTATGGTTGTTTTATTTTTATTTTCTTTATATTTTGGAGTTTCCTGGAGAATAATTAACATATAATAAAAAGCACATATTAAAAATATTGGTCTTGGTAAATGGTGATATATGTACACACCAGAGAAATTATCACTACAGTCCAGCTAGAGAACATATCCATCACCCCCAATAGTTTCTTCAGGTGACTTTATAATTAATTAATTATAAAGGGGGCTTTATAATTAATTATAAAGGGGACCTTCTGTTTTGTGTCTGTCTCAGTATATTGATTTACTTTGGGCTATAAATGCCTAGGGTCATTCACCTGGGTCCTGGAGACCTTCCATAGATACCTCTACTTAAGAACAAGTGTTGTCCCTGGACCAGCCTTTTAATTCTTATGATTGCAAGATGCCCTTCAGCAATAACTATCAGGAATCTTTTGGGGGCAAGCATTGCTACTTACAGATACTGGAGCATAGAGGGAACACCTGGGAGTCCAGAGAGAGATGGGGTAGCAAGGGAACCTGAGCCTGGGTTCTGCTTTTTCGGGTCAAGCTTGGGACCCAGAGTTGTATGGGCCCACTCCACATTGGTGAATTTGAAACATGAGTGTGGGACTTTAAAGCTCAAAAGACAGGCCTTCAAGAAACATGTATAAAGGACCCATGGACAAAGCCAAAGGGGGGTGGGAGTGAGGGTGGGGCAGGAGAAAGTGGTGGTGGGAAAATGGAGACAACTGTACTTGAACAATAATTTTTAAAAAATAAATTTAAAAATAAAATAAAATAAAAATGAAACCCAGGACGGAAAAGGGGCGGGGGCAATTGGTTAGTTATCAAAGCCAACCAAGATCTCTAAAACAAAGGAACCTCAGGAAGAGGAGACAACCTGGCTCTTTGTCTGGTCCCAGAGCCCCTGAAATGTGTTTATTTCACACAGCTCCCTGATCAACTATTTTCCTGTTAGCACAGATTTGCCTTTATGGTGGTCACTGACACACTGGTTTTTTTTGTATGTTTGTTTTTTAGTTCCTGTTAATTCTCCGAGAAAGCAAGGAATATTGAAAATGAAAAAGAAATTTAATAAGAAAGAAAATGAGAGGAAAGAAGCTATTTCTCAGTATAAATAATAATTAACTCTCTTGTTAATCCTGACATTGCAGAATACTTTCCATTCTGTTTTTTTTTTTTTTAGGAAGATTATCATCCTACAGTGTTTATCTATTCAGGCTATAATCTTGACTGATTTAGGCCCAATCCTCTAAGCTTTCCAGAAATTATAAATTACATGAAATGGAACAATCATAACCCTTAGTTATTTGTCGGTTGTAAAAGTTAATAGAGAACATATGTAAATGGTCTGCAGAAGGAGAAAAATGCTTAGAATAATAAGAAAATCCTCATCCAATAGATGGCCCTGCCAATCAAAACATAACAGTTAATAAAACAGCATATGCAAACTATTTCTATCCTGAAGGCTATAAACTGCTAAGTTATCTACATTCTCTTAATTATTTCTCTCAATTAAAATTATAATTTTTTGAAAACTGCTATTGTATTTCTTTATTGTAGGCCATCTTTAAGGTTACATGATGTAGACATGTTGGAAATTTTCTGGAATAGGACTATACTTCTTTTATTATCATGATTCTATTAGGAGAAAAAGAAAAGGAAAAACACTCTTCCAAAGAAATCCATATACACATTCTCATCCAGGGTTATTTCTTTCATCACATCTTCAGTGTTTCCTTCCAGTCAAAACAATAATTTGTATAAAGCTGCCTTCTTGGGCTTTTCTTTTGTATCATATCTGCTTACACCTGTTTTATGAACACATATACAAATTTGGAAAGAGAAACAATATGCACAGAAAGAATATATGATGAGTGGAATTGGTAAAAATGAAAAACAAAATTTAGCTTGATTTGAATTCCTGATCAGTAGCTCAGTTGGTTAGAGCGTTGTCCCAATACACCAAGGTTGCGGGTTTGATCCCCAGTCAGGGCACATACAAGAATTTCTCCTTCCCCGATTCCTTTCTCTCTCTAAAAATCAATAAATAAATTTTAAAACTTAACTTGATTTAAATGTATATAAAGTCAGAAAAGTAGCACAATATTCCAGAAAAAACACATTTATTTATGCCAAAAATAACTATGCCACTTATATTCTTCTCCATTCCCTAGCACGGTTGCCAAAAGTAGCAGTAATAAATGCTTGGAAATTACTTATGACTGCAGTGAAGAGATTTTATTTATTTTTTTGAAAACTACCAGACTAGCTAGTTTTTCCATAATTAAAAAATCTAATTAAAATAAATCTTGCAAAGCTGTTTGCTCTTCATTTGTCTACAATTAGAAATGTGTATTTCTTAATTAGATTTATCATATGAACTTTATTTTATCTTTCTCTACAAATTTTGGAAATATTATAAGCTAAAATGAGGTTACTCTGACATTTAGAATTTTTGTTTGCTTGTGTGTTTCTTCTCCAAAAGCCATATGCTAAATGATTTTGTTTTACTAGGTAACATGTGGCCCGTAAAGAAAATTGTTGTGACCTTTTTATTCCTAAATTTTCCCAGCTGGATCAAAAAACCCAATCGCATACTATGAAAGCGTTCTTTTTCCTAGCTGATTCATAGAAAAAGTAGAAAAGTAAATGTTGGATCACATAGTTTAATTTTATTAACAATGGCAAACTCAATTTCTAAATTAGCAGAACTCATTCCATCACTGGAGCTGAAGACAAGATTAATAATTATAGATCATTAATATTATTTCTGGCATTGTAATATGAAATATTTTATGAGTTACAATTTTATCCATAGAAAGACTGACGCAACAGCACCAAGGTATAAAAATCAACAGGCCTACTGGGTTACCTTCATATTTCAAAAACCTGTCGACATTTGTTATTACCTCATATATATACAAGACAGCAATTAGTCCCCTTCTTAAAAATCAATCTATGATACCTGTATTTAGTTTCCTATGGCTGCTGTGAGAAATTGTCACAAATCGTGTGACTTACAACAGAAATTTATTCTCCCACAATTCTTGAGGCCAGATATATAAAAATCAAAGCATTGGTGTCAGTAAGGCTGAGCTCTCCGAACCCTAACCCTTGTCTCTTCAGCTTAGGTGTCCCTGCTTTGTGGCTGTTTAAGTCCAAACTCTGCTTCGATCCTAACATGGCCTTCCTGTCTGGGTTGTGTTTTCTCCTCTTCTGTTTCCGAAGGACATTTGTTGTCAGACTTAAGGCCCACCCAGATAACCCAAGATTTTTAGCTACATTACATCTGCAGAGTCCCTTTTCCAAATAAGGCCACTTTATGGGTTCTAGAAGTAAGGACATGGACTGTGTTTTCTGGGGGGCTATAATGCAACGCACTGTACTACCTATACATGAATATTTTTTGTTATTATGGTAAGGCCTCAAAGTTTTATTTATCTACAGTCCGGATTAGACCATGAATTATACGTTTATTTTATATATCAAAAATATGATTTTACCTAGTTATTAATATTCAGGTAAAAATTGTTTTTCTTTTTTCCTCCTCAGAAAATGACTGTTAACAACAGTGTAAACTCATACATTTAAATATATTTTATGTTGTTGATGGTTCCTTTGCTGTGAAAACTTTTTTGGTTTGATGTAGTCCCATATACCTATTTTTTTCTTTTATTTCCCTTGCCTGAGGAGATGTATCAGATAAAATATTGCTACCAGCAATGTCTGAGATTTTACTGCCTATGTTCTCTTCTAGAATTTTTATGGTTTAGGTCTAACATTTAAGTCTTTAATCCATTTCAAATTTATTCTTGTGTGTGATGTAAGAAGGTGGTCTAGTTTCATTTATCTGCACATACCTGTCCAGTTTTCCCACTAACATTTATTGAATAAACTATCTTTAACCCATTGTATGTGCTTGCTTCCTATGTTGAATATCAATTGACTATAAAGGTGTGACCCATGGAATGGAGGAACACATATTTCAATGCATCTGATAAAGGGTTAATATCCAAAACTTATAAAGAACTACAACTCAACACCAAGCAAACAAACAAACCAATTAAACGAACAAAGGACCTGAACAGACGCATCTCCAAAGAGCACAGACAGATGGCCAATAAACATATGAAAGGATGCTCACTATCATTAATCATAAGAGAAATGCAAATTAAAACTACAATGAGATATTACCTTATACCAGTCAGTCAGAATGCCTATCATTAGTAAATTAACAAAAAACAAGTGCAGGTGAGGATGTGGTAAAAGGGGAACCCTTTTGCACTGTTGGTAGGGACAGAGACTGGTAAAGCCACTGTGTAAAGCAGTAAGGAGATACCTTAAAAAAATTAAAAATGGATCTGCCTTTGACCCAGCAATTCCACTTCTGGGAATACACCCATCTGAATAAACCCAAAACAGTAATTCGAAAGAACATAGGCACTCCTATGTTGATTGCAATGTACAATTGCCAAGATATGGAAGCAGCCCAAGTATTTATCAGTAGATGTGTGGATACAACTATGGGGTATTTACATAATGGAACACTACTTGGCTGTAAGAAAAAAAGAAAATTTTACCTTTTGCAACAGCAAGCATGGGCCTGGAGAACATCCTGCTAAGTGAAATAAGTCAGTCAGAGAAAGACAAATACCATATGATCTCACTCATATGTGGAATCTAATGAACAAACTAAACTAACAAGCAATACAGGGACAGATTCATACATAGATGTAGAGCAGGTTGACAGCTTTGGGGGTGGTGGTTAGTGCATGGAGGGATGGAGCAAAAAGGAAAGAGGGCTCATGGGTATGGATGACAGGTGGTAATTGTGGGGCAGAGAGGGATATAAGGGCATAAATGGTAATGAAAAAATACAGTAAAAATTTTAAAATTAATATATTTATGGCTTCTCATTCATTACATTTATCTAATTTGAAACTAAATCATGCTATTTTTGGCAAGTGTGACTCTCTTCAAGTAAATACCTGATTGTTTTTGTCATGACCGTAGTGTTCTTTGACACCTTCCTTCCTCAGCATGTGGTATGACAAGATGTGCCAAGCTCAACCACTTTCCCAAGAAAGACTGACTTTATTTTAGCAAAGAATGGTATTTGAAGATCAGAATCTAGAAGCTAGTGATGTTCATTGCCTCTAGAACTCTTTGATGAACAGAGCCAGAATTATGTGTGTATGTTACACATATTATATATATATGAGTATATATATAATTATGAGTTTATCTGATTTCCAATTCAAATGAAAGATTCATAAGTTTCAATTAACCCTACTACATCTGCATCTCCTTTATTATATTCCAGGATTCCTGATACTTAAAACAACAGGAATGATACAGTTAGAAAATCTCATAATTACTCAATTGTTTTATGTGTACATGACACACAGTAGAATCTCAAATACCTGTACTAATTCTACTGTCAATGTTCTTACTGAAAACATTTACAACTGTTGATTTTGCATGCTCTTCCTATTCTCCTCCCACTTAAAAAAATTGGTGCTGTATCTATGTTATCTTAACATACAACCATTACATATACCCTCTCCCACTGAGTCCGAATTTAGCCTTAGTTTTACATATAATTGTACAATTAATGCTCAACATTTATTCTTTATCAGAGTCTCTAGGCATGTTTAAAGACTTTACTTATTTTTACAGAGAGTGGAAGAGAGGGAAAAGGAGAGGGAGAGAAACACTCATGTGAGAGAGAAACATTGACCTGTTGCCTCTTGCACACCTCCAGCTGGGGACCTGACTCACAGCCCAGGCATGTGTCCCAACTGGGAATCTAACTGGTGACCCCTTGCTTTGTGGGGTGCTACCCAATCCAGAGAGCCACACAGACTAGTCATTCTGATATTCAACCTCACTCTTTGGTAGACGACTCAAGGACAACTACTAAAGCAATATTACCTGAGTCTTACATGTTAATAAAAATTTGCCAGTGCCTTTCATGCATGAAAGTTAGGGGTTTGTTTTGGAAAAAATCGATTGCTCATACTTCATTTATTTAAATCTTAAATACGTTACTCCATTTTCATCTGGTCTCAAGTACTATTGAAAACTTTTGATCATAGTCTAATTTTATTATATGTCAAAAGAATTTTTCTTTTCTTTTGAAATCAAGAAAAGTTTTGATGTCTTGGTGTTGATCATTTTAAGTTAACATTTTTAGGTACACAACGTATCTTTAAAAATGTAGATCCAGTTTAGTTTTATGTCCATCTCTTTCAAATTATAGGTTTTTAGTATAATTTGGTTTCCTTAGTTTGATTTTAAGCTTTTCTTTGCCTATCTTCAATATTTGTCACTATCTCCAAAATCCTTTGCATCTCATTTTTTTCCTATAAACATATCCTCTGTTACACTTTATATTCTCCCTAAGACAGTATTTCATCACTTACATGTTCCTCATTCTTCTTTTATGAAATTGTTTTACCTATTTCCTGAAATTTAGTTTCTTATTTATTAAAAAATGCTAATTATATAATTTGTAAACATCTTTTAGTTCATTTTAAAATAATTGACTATAGTTTTAGTTTTAGTATGTTTGGGGCACTTCTTTCATTCTCACTAGAGATGTAATTCTGCTTAGTATCTTTTACTATCATAATTCTGATTAGGATTTGATTTGATCTTTTTCTTTCTTCATTTTTATAAGAAACTAGCTTATCTAAGGTTTTAGAATGAAGTAAGATTAGAAAAGCTTATGTATATCCAATAAGCTCTTGTTTCAGTTTTTTTGTAGTGTTCAAATATTTGTCAGTTTGTTCTCTGAGATTCTGAGACCCTGTACCCCTTCCAGTGTCTACCTAGATCTCTTTTATTTGGTTCTGTTACCCCTGTTCTTCTCAGTTTTGTCATTTCTGGCAATGTCTCATCCCTGTGGGACCTGGTGCTGGCAGAATGCCCAGCAGTCAATTTTCCGAATTCACAGGCCTCTTGCATTCAGTCTTCTTACCACAGACCTCTTGCATTCCCCAGTACTGAACATGGTAAAAAGCCTCCAAAATCCAGTTTTTTCCTTTTATTACCTTCATTATGTTTTGAATAAATATATCTTGTTTATTGGAGTTGTTGTTTTGTTTTTGGTTTTTTTCCCTTCCTCCTTTTCTTTCCAGAGACAATACGAATGCAGGTCTCATGGTATTTGGTGGCTTGTCCCCTTCTGCTTTTATACTGGGGTTTGTGGGAATACCTTGATACCTAGTAACATTTTTAGTGTTATATTTTTTCCCTGTGATGTCTATTTGTTCTTTCTGTTTTTCATATCAAGATATGAATAAATTGAAAAATTAAGGTGCTGCACTGACATCTTTCCAGAATCCCAATATGCCTTGCATTTTTCATTTCACATTGTTTTGCAATTATGCCTCATGAATAAAGGTTGTTATGCTTTATTTTCTCTGACCTATACTGCTCTACACATAGGCAAACAATGTACTTATCCATTTTTAAGGTTAATTCCTCTTAAAAGGTTTAGTTGTTGTTACAAGCAATGCTTCTGTAAATATTACTTTATATCTCTACTAAGTACACTCATAGAAAAGCTTCTCTAAAACAGTGCAGGTCAAGTGTGTCCATGTTTTGGAGAGAAACAGAGAAAAAATCAGAGGGAATGAAATACTAAAAAATATAATAAACTGAGCAATTTTTTTCAAGTAAAGCTGAATATTGTGTAAAAGGGACTATTCTCATTGTTGGATTAGGTTAATTTAAAATTTCAAGACTTAGATTACTTTTCCTGATTTTTAGCAATAGGAGATTGTGAGGAAGGCCACATAAATTATAGAAAGTATTAAAGAGCCATATTCTCTGTGCATTTGAATTATATAGTGAATAAATTTTATAATTCCTCTATGTACAGTTCTATTACCTGTAGAGCATCCATTAGAGTTAAAATCCCTGATACCTTTTTTATATACATGGCTGGTGGCTTCGGTAGTATGTTCTCCTTCACTTGCTTGAGGAAAAGTTCTAGCCATGTGAAGAACAGGCAGTAAGCTACGCAGGCACAGCTGGGGATAACAGGAATAGAGAGAGGCAACAGCATCTACAGAGTACGTGACAGTGCACACATATTATGTGCACTATAGAAATTATGGTTTCTGGGGCAGATTGGAAAAAAACAGAAGCTGGAAAAAGACCTACCAGGATGAAGGTGGAAAACCTTCATATTCAGTTACCTGAACGCGAAGGATTTCCCCTCAGGAACTATCAACTATTTGGCTGAGGGTGTTGTAAATAACACCTGGGTGATCCTGGAAGTAGGCCAATTTAACCTGTTGTGATAGACAGCTAGAAAACTCCTACATTTTTATTAAAATATAGTTGACAAGTAATATTATATTAGTTTCTGGTGTACAACATGGTGATTTGACATTGACATTGCTTACAGTGTGACCCCCACGACAATTTTAGTAACCATGTCACCATACAAAGTTAGTGACATTTTTCCCTGTGCTATGCATTATGGACTTGTGGCTTTTTAAAATTTTTATTTTTTTAATAACCAGAGGTTTGTATATCTTATGCCCCTTCACCCTTTTTAACCATTCCCCCTACATCCCAACCCTCTGACAATCATCAGTTTGTTCTCTGTATCTATGAGTTTTTTTGTTTTGCTTTATTTTTGTTTACATGTATTCCCTTCCTCCCTCTCCTGTCAGATTACCTCACCCTTCCCGTTGCCAGATAATTTTCCTTGTGTCCCGTGGGAAGGGAACACATTCATGCCTCGCTGAGCTTGGCTCACCCATGTGACTACTTGACCAATGGATTGTGAACAGACACATCCAACATGTCTTCTGGGAGCCTTAAGATCCACTATAGAGAGAGAATGGTCAACGGAGGCCACTCCTTCCAGGGTCCTTGGATGAGAAGGCACCTGCCGCAGAGACACAGCCTCTGGTTGAATCACAGCCCACTTTCAACTAAGTGGTTGGTTTGTTAACGCAGGCCACTGAGATCTGGGAATCATTTGTAAGTGCAGCAAATGACAACAAAAGCTAATAAAGAGGCAATATAACACACACACTGTAACTTCCAAGCTAGTGCTCTTAGATGCAACACAAGCAGCCGTTTAAAATATTCTTGCTTCAGGTCAATGTTGATCATAAAAACTGGACAAAGGAGAGTCTGGGAAAGAAAGGCCAGGGCTTCCATTGGTTGGTAGTAGAAGAAAAGATCAAAAGAGCTGAGAGATGGTGCCTATTATTTTTAATTATATGTACAAACTTTCTCAGGTTTCTTGCACATGAAAAAAAATTATGTACATATTAGTCTGTCGCAAGGTATAGGAAATACCTTGTGACACATGATCAGATTATTTTTTTTCTAAATAAAATGTAGTATTTGCCATAGTATGCCTAAAAGACAGCCGAAAGGCCTCCTTTCTTCACCTGACATTACCAGCTCCTGTCGGACAGGAAAGAAAATTTTGCCTAAGGAATCCCTTAGCAACAACCCACAATTCCGACAACTTGGCTTCCTAATAATCCCCTCATGCAATTATTTTTAACATTTTAGAATTCATTATTCTATTAACAATAATTGCTCACAATTTTATAAACACTCATTTCTATAACAATCTTAAGAAGCATTCCAAGGGAGGACATTTACCCACATTCTTTACTTGAAGAAGGAAACACAAGCAAAGAATGAGGCAGCCTCCTTTCCACGTACATTCGACGGCAGAGCCTGCACCAGAGCCATTATCTTCGAACTCCAAAGTCTCTATTAGTTCACTCAAAAAGGATGTCACAGCAACTGAATCTTTTTGTCTTCCTCACATTGACTTTTTAACTCCACGGTGTGTTAAAAATAATTTCATAAATATTGATTTCTATCACTCTAGATATCTGTTCAAAACTTAATCATTTAGAAACTCAGGTTAACCTAAACTGTAAAGAAATAAATAGAGTGATTACAAAGATATTTTATATTTTAGAGTCAGTAGAGTGGAAGAAGCAGAAAGCACAGAAGTTGAAAATAATTTTAGTATCATTAATCTTTTAGATAATTCTGTTCTGTTTTATGCCTTTAAAACAGCTTAGATGGTAAGTCATTCACGTACAAAATGATCTAGTCCCTCTCAAAATGATATCTAGCCCCCACCAGAGATAGGGTGTATCCATGCACACTGGAGAGCATTGTTAAGGCCATGTATTTGGATTCATGATTTGGGGGAATGTTCGACTTGACTACAAACTGGTGTACTGTAGGCCGATTTAGTTTTTAATCTAGAAGGCCCATAGATTCAAAAGATTAGTCACAGTTTTGGGCCTTCTTTTTTTCTCACCAAGTTTGGAGAAGAGTTTTCTGAAGGAATTTAAAAATAATATTTTTTTAAATTGGAAATGGGCACTTGACAGAAAGGAAACAGCACTGGGTTCTCTGACAGTTGGTTTAATTATATTAAGCGATTTCTCTGAATCCCATATCTACTGTCATAACTTTTTTGTTGAAATCATTCCTTTTCATAGTCTGTAGAAAATGAATATATCTTTATGCCTAGTGAAATATAAACAGATATAAGAATCTATTTTAAAGTTACACTGCTATAAATAGCATCTTGTTTATTTCTAACCTATTAATATTTCTGTACCTTATATTAGTCAAAGTATTTTGGCAATAAATAGTGATGGAAGTAGTATAACTCCTAGAAAATGGAAATAATTTAACAGAGGGAAATAAATACTGCAAATTATAGTGATAATCCTATATAAATCCTCTGCTATGTATATTTATGTATGACTTTCAAGATGGCCTAAATTTTCATTATAGTATCATAATATCATAATCATGTTTCACTTAGGAAATTTAACTGCATGTATCTAGCAAAAATAAATAAATCTGGGGGGGTGGGGGGAGAGAGAGAGAGAGAAGAAAACACAGAGACAGACACAGGGAGAGAGAAATGAGCCCATCTATGCCTGAGAGTAAATGCACTAGAGATGTGAATCCCGCTCATGAGTTATGTTGCAGTTCCCAAGTATCTTAATTATCTACGATAATGTAGCTCATTCTGTTGATTATTTATTTTTAAAACAAACCTGACTACTTCATCTGGGGTTTAACCAAAGAAACAGCTATCCATCCTGATAGTGAGGATAAAATTGCCTGTATTAGGTTTAAAGAGTACTAGTGTTTCTGTCTCCAAATGGTTTTTTCATAAGGGAATTTTAAGGGCATTTTTGAGCATTTGTGAAGTTGGCTTTTTCTGGCCTTTTTTAGAACCCAGCCCATGCATGGTGCTCTTTAGGTTTAATGTATCAAGTTTGCCTTTGCAAACTGAGCACCAGCTGGTCTTTTTCTGTGCTTATCAGGTATTCCCTTCTTATGTCATCATCCAAGGAAAGATTTACATAGAAATAATACATTTAAAAATTACTTGCAGGTAAATTTAGGATTAGAAAACATGGTGATACAGGCTAAATTTCTCTTTGCTATCTTGTGACCATGATGTAATTGCAACTCCTTGACTAAATATAGTTTATTTTTAATAAAACATTCCCGTTACAAAATAATGCAAGTGTGCTTGGCATTTTTCTTCAATATTTCCTACAACTATTAGCATGTGTAATACAAATTGCACACACAAAACCAAATGGTTTCTTCAAAGCTACATAAATTTGCTGAGTGAATTGAGACATATTTGCTATAGAAAGAACAATCTCCCTGAAGATTGCTATGTTAAAAACATAATCCCCAATGTGATGGTATTTGCAAGTGGGGCCTTTGGCAGGTGTTTAGGGCATGAGGGCAGAAACCTGACAAATGGAATCATTGATCTTATGAAAGAGACTCCAGAAACCTCCCACTTCCCTTCAGTTTCATGAGGGCACATGGAGACAATGACCAGCGATGACCCTGGAAGCAAGCTCTTACCAGACCTGAAATCTGTCAGGACCTTCATCTGAGATGTTCTAGACTCAGAATTGTGAGTTATAAATGTTGTTTATAAGCCACCCAGTTTATGGTAGTTTGTTATAGCAGTCTGATGGAGTAAGACATAATTTCAGTAAAATTTTAATCCAAGGTTAAAGTATATCTCAGGTATTTAAATATGCAAGTAGTAAAATTTCATCAGAATCTTTGTTCTCATGAGTTTTATGACCTGTAGCCAAACCAGACTGCGGTGGAAGCAGGTTTAGACCAGCAAAATATGAGGAGCTCATTTTTGGACACATTAAATTTTAGTTTTCTTCTATTAGTGAAAAAGTGATTAGTTATCTATACAAGTCTCTACACGTATAAAAGAAATTCAGGGACTTGCCCAAAATGTTGATATAAATTTGAGTCAAACATATCCATAAGTATATAAAGTAAGAGATTGGGTAATATCACATAGAATAATAGGCAACAAACAGAAGCTGACCAAGTATTGAGTTCTAGGTCATCTGCAAAATTGGAAGTAAAACATATGAAGAAGAACATGCAATGATAACTGGCTTTATATTTGATTTTAAGAAATATTCTTTAAATTTACACTTAATTTTGGTCTTTTTAAATTTAGCAAGTCATTGTGCCTTTTATTTTAATGTAGTTTGTAAAGAAGCTCAAATATTTTGTCAAATCAATTTTAAAATTTATTTTTCTAGCTTAAAAATAACATTTAAGAATATGTTATAGCTTCAAAAACAAATGTATGAGGGGGAACTCCCAAAATAGAATTTATTTATAAAAAATTGATATGTATTCTGATATGTTTAAACTTCAGAGTTTTTAGTCTATATGTATGTATACAATACATATATCAAGAAGTTTTTCCCACTTGCTGAAAACAGTTTTTGAACTTGTCCCTATCGATACCTTTTAGTGTTTCTGTCGTTTTTTAATTCACCTCTTCTACATTGGCAAAATGTTTCCTTTTGAGGACTTTTTTCATCCAGGGACACAAAAAATGTCACTCGGGGCGAGATCGAGTCAATAGGGTGGTTGGGGCACAGGGGTCATGCTGTTTTTGGTCAAAAACTGCTGAACACTCAGCGCGGTGTGGGCAAGTGCACTCCTAAATCAACCAGCATGAAAAGGACAAACACGCTGAAAGAGTCTTCAAAAAATTTCACTGAGCCTCTCACAGCCCCTCCCTATACCACCAGCTGGGGTGCTGATACAGAAGGCTTCCTGGAACGCTCACATAGCTGGGGAAGGCTCTATCAGTACTACAAGAGGCCCACCCTCCAGAAGATAATTCTGTTTTGGGGTTCCTCCTTAAAAAAACTGATTACAAAAACTGATAAGTGAGAAGGGGAAGGCTAAAACAGGATGAAAAGCAAGCAAAGGTAGTGACTTAGAAGTCAAGTCAGAAAATATTTCAAGAAGCAGAGAATGAGCAACTACATGAAATTCCCCTGAAAGCTGGCTAAGATGAATATTGAGAACTGGTTGTGTTTTTTGTGTATTTATATGTTTATATATGTAAACTCTTAGTATATAAGGCTAGATATAATAACACATTTAATGATAATATCAAGCAATTGTCGTTTGTCAGTGCTTTGAATGTTATGCATTTACTTAATTTTCTAACAATCATTACATGTAAATATACTTATTTCCATTTTACCAAGTATGCTAATACACTTACACACTGCGAGTAAGTGACCCATAAGGGAAGCAATACAACCAAGACTCAAACCCAGGCAGCATGTATAAACTTCCACAAGGAGCACTCTATTCCAATTGTTATTTTGTTAATTGCTCACACTAATGCAGATGTTCCCATGTCCCCTCCCCCCCTTTGCCCACCTCCACTACTTATGTGGGCATTTCTGAGCCTAGGATGACAATTTTTGGCAAAGACTTATTACAAACTCATGAGATGCTCATTTTTGTAAGGGTGATGTTTGGAGTATCATTAGTAAATAATGTTATTTTTAACCAGAAAACTGTAGTTCTAAATTTTTCATTTTGAAACTTTGTAAAATAATTATTAATACTTTTTATCAGTTTTTGTGGCAGTGTTATAGGCTTTTGAAGAGAAATTTATAAAACTATGGTTTTCTTACAAGATTTTTCAAAGTAAGCAGTTACTAGATCGTGAAATACTAGTTTTGACTTCAGGTTAATGGAGATTTTCTTTAAAGAACTTAAGCAAAGATATATGGTATAATTAAGTCTCTGCTCTTAAAGAAGGTGAAGGGGTGAAGGGATTAGAGCATACGTGAAGGACCCATGGACATGGACAGCGGTGTGTGGACTGGCTGTGGGAGTGGGGGGCAGGTCGGGTTGAAGAGGGCAAAGAGGGACAATCAGGACAACTGTATTTTATTGTATAAGCAATAAAATATTTTTTAAAAAGTGGAGAATGATTTGAGATAAACCTCTAGTCAAGAAGTAGAGTTATAAAGCTTCCCTAGCAATCCAGACAGGGAATGAGATGGAAGTAGTAATTGATGATGGAAATAAGTGAACAGATTCTAGGGCTATTTAAAGATATAAATCACATACTTAGTGATTGTTTGGCTACATAACTAAAAGGAGAAGTAGTCAATATCTCCAGATATTTGATTTGAATAATCAAGTGGATAACAATGCCCTTTATTTACATAGGGAAGATTGAGGAAAGAGTGCACTTAATGGGCAACGCATCAGAAAAAATTAATTTTATTTTTTACTTTATCAATTTGAGACATTTATAAAACTAAAATGGGGACGTCAATAGGAGGTCTAATAATGGGTATTGAGATCAGGAGATTGACTTTGGTTGGAGGTACTTCTTTGAATCTCACTTTAAAAAAATTACTTCAGGGAAATCTTTCCTCACCATATTTCTATTGTTTGAGGGAAACCTTGTTCAAAGTTCTTGTGTCAGTTGGAAAGGGCAGAGAAACCACACAAGTTAATTAGATAAAATTTAATATGACAATCTGTTATATACCAACTGCAGAACTGAAAACGATGAATAGGAACGATGAAGTGACACAGAGATAGCAATTGCAAGAAGCAGCCACCACTTCAGGGCTGCACAAACAAGGAGGCGAAATTAGGCTTATCAGAATCTAAAATCTTTTTGTCTTAGGAAGCGGAGCTGGATAGTGGACACTGCAAAAGCTCAGTGGCTGGTCACCTTAGGTGAGGTCCCAGATGACTGAGGAAATGGCATTGCCCTAATGCCTTGTTCATGTCTGTGCATTTCGTAAAGCAGTTTATGAAATTTTATTCTCTGAATCCCCTCTTCCCACTTCCCCTTCTGCCTCCTTTAAGCAGATGAATGTTTAGAATATTTCACAATCTCGGAAACAGTCTAAAGCGCTTCTACGAGGAATGCCAAATTCTGTGTTATAGCCTAGACCAGGCTATTTCCTTCTAAGTTCTCTCCTAAACTAATACCGAAAGTGAAAGTCCAAATGGGGAGCAAAGGTCTAACCAGGCTGAGAGAATGATCTCGTGTAATAAACAATGATGACCCAGTTTCTCACTTGATATAGGAACATGGGGGTGACAGGCCTTCTTTCTTGTTTCCTCTTTCAGTTTGGTTATACTGTTTTTTCAATGTCTAAGCCTAAATAGCCCATCAACAACTTCTCAGTTAGCCAGCAATATTTCATCCCAGGGGCTTCCATGTCATTAATTGACCTTTAATATCCTAAATGATAGATATCCCCATTTACCTATAATTTTTTTTTATTATTTTAAGGTCAGGTAAGCAAATTAGAAGCTGTTGGTTGGTAACAATCAAATAAAAAAAACTATAATATGTTTTGCTAATATTCTATGTATTTGATTTTCATAGCTGTTTGAATATAGAATGGGAAGACAATGATAGAATTGTTTTCTAGCATTATGGGATCCAGGGAATCAAGTATATTGGGAAATATGGACATAAAATCTACTTATAATTCTATTTTGAAGAGAAAAATCTCTTCATTTAGAATTTAGAAACTTAATTAAAATTCTTGAGCATAAAGCAAAGCCTATGCTAAAAACACTTTTTGAGTTTAATAATTCCTATGTCATTACATTATCAGCCAAAAATATGTCTAATACAAAGTTATTTAAATTAATTTTACTTGAAAGCTTTTTTGTTATAGGATAAATGAGGTAACACAGAATTTTCTTCATTTAACTCTCACTCCAGCTAATCTGATTATTTTCATGCTTTCTCCCCCAGTTTTAGGAGGCAGGTCTTTGGCTAAATGGAAAAAAAGGAAGTGAAAAACTTTGTTGACACAAAATCACCAGGAAAATGGTGATTTGACCTGTGGATATTTCATGTTGAAGGACCAGTGAACCTTGCTAAGGTATAAGACCTGAAGAATACAAATTCCCCTTCCAGGTCCCCTCTACGGTGTCCACAACGGAAAAATATGTTGCTCCCCCACTCTCTTGGTCAAAGGTGTACAGCGAAACTGTTGGGTAGAATTTCTGACCCCATACAGTCAGGTGTAGACAGCGGATGTGGGGATAGGAGAAAGGGAGTGGGGGAATCAGCCGATCAAGAGATTCAGGCTTTGATGGGCAAAGTAAAAACAAAAACCAAAAAAAAACTTGTAAAAATTATATTCTTCATGTGCCCATAAACCAACTCAAAAACATAGGCACATAAACAAAGCCCAGCTGTGAGAGCGGCTACGAAAGAAGGGTCATTATCATAGCATCTCATGTGAATGTCATTCTAGCATGTCCAAGCAACTGAGGAAATTTGAGAGGGTAAAAAAATAAAATAAAATAAATAAAATTATATTCTTGTCTCCATGAATACTCAAGATTATCCAATAATAATTTTTATATTAATGAACCATTCTTTCTCTCCTTTCCAGACACTGCAGGGCATAATTATGGTATTAAGCTCATTTCAATTTATTCACTATTTAAATCATATTCACTGTTCTTGTTACTACATAAATGTCCTGTTAAGAATTCTGGTTTTGTCTGGGTTTGGCTCTGGGCTGTTAACACAAGAGTTATGAGCCCGCCTTGGGCTTCTGTATGAATCAAGGATGGATCATGAAACCATTAATTTAATAAATTACTATTCAATTTAAGAAGACATTGATTTAATATTTTGAAGAGATTTCTCCTCTTGAATAACCAAATTCAAAATGTGTTGTTTTAGAAACTGTCCTAAATATTGCTATCCTTATAAAATATTTTCCTGCATTCCTTATAAGTATTATTATTTGCCAGTGAATTTTGTACCAGGAACTGTGTCAGTCCTTGAAAATACAAAGATAAATAAATAATCAATTTCTTCCCCCCAGGTACTCTCAGCCCAATGAAGAGCATAGACATGTACAATGTTAATGTTTCCAGAAAGAGCTGTACTTGAAAATGAGATTTCAGGGATGGGGTGGTTATCTCAGACAAAAACACTTGCATGGCTAATCAATTTTTCCCAGTGGTCTTTGTTTTGCTTTGTTTCGTTTTTTTCTGTGCTAGCGTTCCATCCACTTACAACCTGTTCAGCAAACTCCAGAGGGAGCTGATCAATCACTCATCCTAAAAGTGCCAAGGAAGGAGTGGTTATTTCAACAAAAAGCTTACGTAGTTCTTCAATTTCTCCCCATAGTCTTCTTTTTGTCCTAATCTTCCACCCACCTGCAAACTGTCCAGCAAGCACTAGAGTGAGCTGATCAATCACTCATCTTGAAAGTACCAGGGAAGGAGTGGTTATTTCAAGACAAAAAGCTTACATAGCTCTTCAATGTCTCCCCGTAGTCTTCTTTTGTCCTAATGTTCCATCTACCTGCAAACCTGTCTGGAAAAACTAGAGGGAGCTGATCAATCACTCATCCTGACAGTGTACCCAGGCTAAATCAGCATGCCACTAGTTTCCAGCTTTACACAACTTCTAGAAGGTGAAGGAAGCGAAGTATTATATGGCACTGGATCTGGCACCGTGAGCAGCATTATAAAGTGCCGGATGATGCAGCCTGTAAGGACCAGAAGTTACTTTCTAATGGGATGATCTTTGAACAGTATAAAAACAGAAGATGGGGGTGGAAGAATTCACTCCCTCCCTTCCTCACTGCCATGGGCCTCTCTAAACACTGGCTATTCCATGTAGAGAGGTTGTGTACACTGAGCAAATACACCTACGAAATGACCTGTTGTGCATTTAGCGCAATCACACTGAAGCAGTAACCATCACAGCAGTATAAAATTCCCAAGCTGACATGGCTTCTCTCTTTACCCTTTGAGACCTGTATGTACTTATATGGAAATGGGTATAGTATTACCACATTGTATTTTTGCTATTTAATGTTTTCCTCACTAACCTGAGAGCTTGAAATTTTTGTCTAACTTTATAATTTTGCAGCTGCAAAATCTGAGCCAGGTCTTTACTCGTTATTATGTTCCAAATTGCCTGTAAATACAAATGCAATATCGGCATTCCTCATAACTTGTAAACTAATATTTTAACCACCTGTAATACCTACTTATTTTTATTTCCATGTGACACTATGATAGTATACTAATGTGACAGAATTTATAAGACTGCATTATGATACGTGATTGCATTTTTCTTCCCTACCAATCACTGAGGTGGAGTACAAGCAGGTTTTACTTGATTAAGAATCATATATTATCTGGTATATAACATAGAAAATGTTTAAAAGCTTGGTGGAATTAAAATATAGAAGCATAATATAAGAAATACTGACATGTTTGATGAAAGGGCTAATAGAAATGCAATATATTACATAGTTTGTTTTCACATTATCTGTACCCCTTAAATTCATTTAACATTTTTTTGTGTCAGGACACTACACAATGTTTATTAGAGATCTTTCATATAAATAGCCTCCACTGAGGCATTTCAGCAAGCAAAAGCGGAGCTGTAATGTTAGCTTTTAAAATTGCTTATTAGGCAGGAAGTTAAATTGTTAAGCCAAGCAGAGCAAAACTATATAGAAAATCCAAATACATTTATTTATATTGTTCCATAACATTTTTTTAAGATTATCCTGCACTGAAGTTTATAGCAAATAAGCTCATTCGGTTTCACCAGCTCATTCATTTTATGGGCTTTCAGACCTTTTTGACCCTTTTTGTCCTAGTCATACGTAGCTTGTTCGGGGCAATCTTACTTATTCTCTGTAACTACGCCTTTGAATGGGTCATTTGAAAGTCAACCCCAGGACCCACCACATCTTTCTGGGAGCATCTATGGGCTTAAGATTGGTTTAGAGGAAAAGGGATGGCATTTTCTTATTTTGCCTCTATTTTTATATTTTAATTTGTCAGTTTGTAGATAAGTAAAATAATTTATCTTACAGTGAACATAGCAATGTAGAATTTCTAAGTTTATGCATAACAGAAGTGATTAAAATACTGTAATTCAATTACTACTTTATATGTATTTTTTCATCGATGTCTTACATTGAATTTGCAACCTATTGGCTTTAAATAAAACTATTACAGAAAAAAATCAATTCACATTAGCGTTCATTTTAAGAAAACAGCAATAACGAAAAGCAATATCAATTTCCGATTGTGGTTTGGAAGAGCTAGTGACATAAAATGGGATACGTAAAAAAGGGATACTTCATTCCAACTTGCAACTTTAATTAGGTACTTTATTCTACAATGCTAATCAATTCTTTAGTCTGCATAGGACCCAGTATGTTAAATGTCTAAAAAATGCTTATGGTAGTTGAAAAAGGAACGTTATATAGCAATTCTATTGAAATATAAAACACAAATTACTTTAAATTGGGTAAAAATATTTTAATGCTTAATAGAATTCATCACTAGAAGAATATAACCTTATGAAATGTAATATTAGTGTCAAATATCTGAATCTTTTCTACAAAGAGGAAAATAAAAACCTACCACATTCTCACAGACATTAACATAAATAATGAAAATCGACTCATACTAAGGTTGGACTCTGCAGTGTATTATGTAACCTGGCAATGTACTAACTCTATATTCAAATGTAATAATAAAGAGTCTACTCCTTTAACCTTTTGTCAGCAAGGAGAGACAGAAAAATCCACACATTAAACAGTATGTGCGTGTGCATGAGTATATATGCGTATGACATACATGATCACATGGGGTAATAGGCAGGCTGAGAAACTGGCGTAAGAGGCAGAAGTATCATTCAGGGACACCCTGGACACTCAGTAAGGCTGCATCCCTACTGATGTTGAGAATGCATGAGAATTATGCACAGACTAATTTTTATAAAATATTTATATGGAAGCTCAAAGACATTGTAGATAATTATAGTTGTTCCTGTGGTGTAGTAAAAATTTGGCTTTATCAGCTCAAAAATATCTCAGTCTGAATGTGGGTCGTTCCTAGTAACTATTTTCTACAGGGAACACAAACCCTGTAAGATGCTAAAATTCCTCTCACTCTATTAAATTCTTTATTCTTAACTCAATAAATCAGAAGCATACAGCAAATGTAAGTGTGTGTGTTTGTCCTTAGTAACCTGTGGGCTGTCCCATAACAACACAGCTAAAATTCAGCATACTCATTCAAAGATGTGTATCAAACAAAACCAAATTGAAATGCCTACTTAAGCCTTATAACAGAAAAGATCTTTACTTAGTTATCTTTAGTATTTTCAACCAAGTGAAATAACTGTATAAGGCAAAAAGAAAACATATACCAAGTTACTTTTTTACCAGCAACTCTATGTACTCTGATAGCATTTTTAAATATTTCAGATTATTAACTTTGGTATTTCTAGCCTTGGCACCTCCAAACTAGTCTCAAAATGTGACGAAGTGAAGCTTTAAACTTTACAAAACTTGAAACCAATAATAAAACATAAAAACATCATATTTAAAATTTTCTGCCACAAGTACCATCAACCTAAGAATGCTGTAATTACTTAAATAGCTAACAGTAATTTCCCATGAAATTGAAAAAAAATTAAATAAGCAAAAAAGTGTCATATTTAACTCTTGTCCTAATTTTATCTCAAGAGAATTCAGAGAGGAAAAAAACCCAGTTTAACTTAGTATAATGTATGTGTTAAGGGAACAGCCTTATCTCACCTATATTGTCAAACAAATAAATGTTATTGTTTTTAATCTCTTAAACTGTCAGAATTATGCGAATTCTCTGCTCTGCAAAAAGCTGGCTTACAGAATCAGAATTTTAAAAATAAAGAATAAAAGCAGCATAAGGACCATTTTGTAGAATCTTCTTGTTTTGTTTTAGAGATAAAATGAAGAGAAAATTTAAATAATAAGATTATTTCAATTTAATGAATGTAGTTATAATATTTTATATTGAAAGGGTAGTCAAATTTTAAATTATTATTTCAAAAATGTTAACAGCATGTTCATCTTACTTGCATTGAAAAGGGACTTATGCTTATATATCTTATCTCTGCCCTTCTATTGATGGCACCAGCTATTGAATGATGGTTTATGTTTATTGTTCAACATCCTTACCCATCATTAAAATTGTCACATGGAGCAGCCTTTAACTCTAGGTGGAGCTGCCTAAAGCTCTTAACACTTCTAAAGCTGACTGTGCAAACCCACAATATTTCTCTCTGGGCCAAAGCATCCTAATAGGGTCCCTGGTGGGTCTTACCCATGTTCGGAGGCACCAGGCAGTAATTAGTCACACACAACAAAAGACTTCAAAGGCTAGGTACAGTACGGGTTGCTGATTAAAGGGTTGAGTGATGCAGACATCCACTACCATTTCTATGTTGCAGTAGGAAATAGCAACTGCAGAATCAATTAAATGAGTCACATTGTTAGCCCAAGTTGTCAGGCTACTGTGAAAATTATCACAAATTTGAAGATTGTGCTTAGGCATTTTGGCAACTGCCCTAGGAGTATATAGTGGGTTAGTAGCTACAACAAATTTTAATACATACAAATTGATATTATCTTTAATATGTATTTTATAAAAATGAACTTTTAATCATTATTGGCATTATCGACACTACTATAAGTATTGATATAGGTTATTAGCTTTAATAGAATTTCTAAACATTCTGAGAACTTCTTATACTTTAGGTATTCATTAGTACTTACCTAACAATGTATAATACTAAATCTTCTCCTCATGATTCCATTTTTCTTCATATCCATTGTAATGCTACTACTCTAGCTGAAGGCCTTAACATTTCTCACGTATATTATCATAACCTTCCCCAATTTAGTTTCTCTGACCTCAGCTTTATTCTTCTAACTCACACTCACAATGCAGTATATAAAATGAGTATCATCATAAAGATAAAATCTAATAATATATTATCATCTCTCAGATACTATAATAAAACTCAAATTCTTCATTTGCCTTACATTTATTATAGATTAAATCCAAACATCTCTTTCATGGCATTCCCAAGCTAGACAGTGGAAAATGAAATCGAAAATAAAAGTTGATTCACATTCTTTATTTCAAGTTGTTTATGAAATGACACTACTAATGTTGTAAAAAAAAAAATCACATGCATTAAAGTAAAATACACGACGGAGACCAAACCTGTAAGTTTCCTAAGTGGAAAAAGCCATGTAAGCCACATAAGCTAAACTTAACGTACCTCATTTCACAAAACAAGCAAAACTAAACTTTAGGTCACTTCTTGTAAATGTCCCTGAGAGTGACAGATGAAACACGCTGTTCTCCAAAACTGGCAGAGGCAACCACCTTTAGTCAAGCCCCTTTCACTAGAAACTATAACCTGCTACACTGCCAGGCTCTAAGATATAGTTTGTTGCTCCTAGACTACAAACCTGTATAGCATGTTATTGTAGTAAATACTGGAGACAACTGTAGCACAATGGTACTTGAGTGTGTAGTCACAGCTAAATTTAAAAAAGGCACAGTAAAATTAGGTATAGAAGATACAAAACGGTACACCTGTATAAGGTGCTTAACATGAATGGAACTCTTAAGACTGGAAGTTGCTATGGGTGAGACAGTGAATGGGTGAGCGAATGTGAAGGTCTAGGCATTGCTACACATCACTGTAGACTTTATGTACACTGTATACTTAGGTTATGCTAAACTTATTAAACAACACGAGATTAATTCAAGCACAAGACAAAATGATACCCTCAAGAGATATGGTAAACACAAGATGCATGAGGCTACTGCTGGCATGACATGGCATATTGTTTTACAGCAAACTTTTTAAAATAGTTGCAAGAGCATGCTCTGAAATAACTATGAAAAGTAGAGTAAGTACATAAAGCAGTAACATAGTCAATTATCATTATCAAGTATTACATACATAATTGTATGTGCTGTACTTTTACATGACTGGCGGTGCGGTAGGTTTGTCCATGCCAGCATCGCTACAGACATCAGGGGAATTCACTGCTCTGCAAGGATGCATGGCGGCCACGTCACTAGGTGACGGGAATTTTCAGCTCCACTCTGATCTTATGGCACAACTCTAGTATATGTTGTCTGTTGTTGACCAAAATGTCTTGCAGCACATGACGATACTATTTTACTGACCTGGTGGTTTTAATTTTGATATATCTGGATTTTGGACATATGAAAGTGTTTACTTTACCTCAAATATATTCCAAAACAAAGTATATAGTGAAGTCTTGTTGAAATATAAATTTGGCAATGTAATAAAGGTTTTGAAATTTCTTAAAATATCCTCTTCAAATTCAAGTACCTCTGCCAGGCACTTTAGTACATTCATAAATAGTGGAGTTGAGGGTGGTGGCATTATCTATAATTCCAGAACTGATGCTATCAAGGCAAAGCAAACAGTTTAAGAGGATAAATGAAAATGGACATTTGTTCTCCATAGGACTAGATTTCTGTAGAGTTATTTTACCTTAAAAAGTTTAAATTCCTTCTGAACTTGGTCTTTCTAAATCTATATTCTTAATTGAATGCCATTACATCATTTTTCAAACCCAAGAGGAAAGTGAATACATTTGCAATAATCCACAGCTATCACCAATTCCCTTACATTTGCCTAAGTACTGAATTCCTGCACCTGCAACTCAGATATGCACAGCGAGACAACTTTTTGCTTAATTTAGTGTGGAGATTGGCAGCCAGAATCACTGAAAAATGAATCTTACACAAACATGTATATAAATTATCCATGAGGGAAAAAGGAGTCGAAAGAATTAGAAGAGGCTTTCTTTCACTTTTTTCATTTTAATTAAATATGGTAAGGGGTGAAAAATCTGAGTTGAGGACTTTTGAAGGATATGGACAAATATACTTTAATAAACCTAATTAATTTCAATAAATAATTTTGAATGGCATGTCCAGTACACTTTGCTTGGAAATGAACATTTTTTAAATGTTTACATTATAGTCCATGCATTCAAATGGCAAACAGTCTGTAATCAGGGTATAAACGGCAAGTCTATAAAATAATAAGCAGCGGAAGCAGAATATAAGATCATGCACGTGCAGAAAAGGCATCAGTCACATTTGTTTGGAGAATATAAATTCACATTCATAATTGTGTCAGTGTTTTTTTCTGATTTCACTGTTTCCCAAAGTAGTAGCCTTCTATCCTGACTAAACGGGCCTTCCTAAACACAAATTTTCACTGTAGGCAAGGTTTGACATCTTGGGATTATGATCTTTAAGACATCCAGTAAACAGACAGGATGGCTCTTTCCCAAGGGAAGTGTGGAGGTACAGAGATTTGGGAGCACGTAAAGAAAATCCTCACTACAACCCTGAGCACCCATGCAGTCTAGTTGGAAAGAATTTTGGCCTACAATTACAGGACTGACTTCCAAAACTCTTCCTTTTTTGATGTTAGTATGTTCCAGCTCTCCCGCCCTCTCTTGACCTTCAACAGTGGATCTTCCTTCAGGTTTTTGCTCCTACTTACAATGAAAATATTGGAACATGGTGCAGAACTCTTCTTTCTATACAATATTTTTCTGCCAATATGGAAAAACCACTATGACATCTTCAATTTATTTATTTACTCTTTTTCTTCTACACTGGAATATACACTCTATAAGGGCAGAGTTATTTCCTGACATACCACTCTTCCCAGAACTTATCATGAATTAGCCTGGTGCTCCATAAACCATTTTGAAATAAATGAATACACAAAGTCCCATCTTGTTGGACCATGTTCATCTCTTGGCCAGGACCTCTATCTCTCTTTGAGCATCTATTTCCAAAACCGTACCCTGGATCTTCCAGGTGCAAGAATCGTTCTCTTAGGTATCTAAACACCAATGTTTAGTCAATCTGCATTCAAATGATATTTACCAATCACCTATCATATGCAAATATTCTTCCAGGGACAAAATGGTAAACACAGAAAGTGTCCCTGCCTCCTAGAACTGTATTCTAGCAATAAAAACAAACAAAAAGCAAATAAATATATAGTATACTTTCACTAACTATAATCATAATATGAAGAAAAACTAAAGATATAAAATAACATGAAGAGATGCTATTATACTATGAAGAAAATAAAGCAAGGAAAGGGATAGAACATAACAGAGGGAGTGCCTATTTTCCAGTGAAAGTGACCAGGGAAAGCTACTTATACAGGCGACTTCGGTCATAGACCTAAAGAGATAAACATTAAGCCACTTACACACCCTGAGAAATAACAGTCTAGGCCAAGAGCAGAGCAAGTGCAAGGTCCTGAAATAGGAGAAAAATCTGGGATGCTTAAGGTTAAGGAGGAAGGCCAGTGTAACTGGTATGGAGTGGGCAAGAGTAAGGGTGATAGAACCTGAGCCTTGTCCAACGTGGATCAGTTGGTCGGGGGTCATTTCGCAAAGCGAAAGGGTGCCAGTTTGATTCCCAGTCAGGGCACATGCCTGGGTTACGGGTTCATCCTCGCTGGGGCACGTATAGAGGCAACCTTTCGATGTTTCTCTCTCACATTGATGTTTCTCTCCCTCTCTTTCTTCCTCTCTTCCCCTCTCTGTTAAAAAAAAAAAGTAAATAAATAAAATCTTTAAAAAATAAAAAGCTAAAGAGTTATAGCAGCTGTGGCAGAAAGTTTGGCAAAAAAGATATAAAGGGTCCTTTTGTTAATTAAACTAATCATAGAAGATTTCACAAGTAAAACTGAAATATCCATAACTCAATCCCAGTTTTCCTAACAGGTTGATGTTGTGGAGAGAGGGTGTCATTGCCTTTTAAAATCATTGAGGTATCCAGAAATATCCATCTTTAACACATGGCTTCCAAGTTTATGTTGCGATAAATTCCATCTCCTAGAATACAATCATAAGACCACATGCCACCAGAGTAAATCTGGGACATGCTGTCTAATTGCACATCCATGAAGAAAAATGGGGTTATTAAGCAGGTAGACACTCTCTACCAAAGTCATGTGGGCCACGATAAGAAATAGTGCTTTTGACAGAGGAAAGCTATTAAGGATGTTTAAATAAGAAAATGACATAGTTTATAGTATTTTAAGGTTAATGTGGCTGTTGTGGTGATAATACAGGTCAACAAATTTGAATGTTCTTTTTTTCAAAAAGAGGTGATGATGATTTAAACTACACTAGAGAACCAGGCCTGGAGGTAGCAAGAAATATCTGGATTTGGGCTATATTTTCTGGTGATTTCATGTAAGGTATAATTTCAATTGGGTAGTTCCTAAGGCTGGGTAATATTCTTCTCTTTTGATGTCTTATAATCCTCTGCTAAATCATTATCATCGTATTTTAGAACCACCTTTTTTATCGTTGTTTATGTGGCTGGTTCTTCTATTATACATTGAACTCTCTGAGGGTAGAGACTACATCTCTGTGACCCTGGGTAATAGTGCACTGGCTGATGAACTGGAGCGCATATTCTATTATTTTGTATTGAATCGAATGACGAAACTTGCCTAAGGACAACACATGATTACAATGTCAGACAGTGTTGCAATCCTGATGTGGGTTATTACAAAACTAAGTCTCTTTACATACTTTGTGTTCCAACAAATTATATACAGTAAAGGAACAGGGCAAATTTGCACTTAATCCTAGCTAACTGTTGCCTCTAAGTATCTAGACTACAGGTTAAAATGTGACAGAATAATTTGCAAACTCATAACATTTTTTATGAGACAGGTATTTTTGTGCTATTTATTCTGCCTGGAGCAAACATTCAGATAAAATTCAGGGGTGAGATAAATTGGATCTAGATCTGTAAAAAAATACAGTGTTCACCTGAATTAATAAACAGAATATCAGGTCTCAGCTCAAAAATGTGCAAACATAGAAGACTAGTATTAGTAATCATTGGTTGATTCATTCCACCAATATTTATTGTTGTCTACTATGAATGAAGCATTGCTTTATCTATGGGAGGTATAGTAGTGGGAAAAAAATGAAAAAAAAAATCTTGTCCTAAAGAAATTTGCTTCCTCTGTAAATCGGATTTGATCTTGGAATGTTTAACAGAACTCCAGACAAATAAAATGAGAAAACACAATAGAAGCTAAAGAGAATAGCATGTCTCAATGGGAAGAAAGGTTCTATTTTACTTTAGATGTACAGGATACAAAGATTGATGTGAATGTAGAGAAAAAAGCCTCTTGTCTTGTTGAGAACTTGGTCAGAGACAAAGCAAGAGTAAGACTGGTTGAAAGTATTCAGTGTTTGAATCTGAGTGGGACTGGAGAAGAGTCGGACAATACAGTGTTCTTATTGTCAACCAGTGCTAACTAAAATGAAAAGTATGTGTAGGAGCAAATGTTAAAGAGTTGTGAGGAAAAATGGAGGTCCACAATTTCTTACCATCATCCCATTCCCTAAACTTTTCTCTTCTTTTTTCAATTACAGTTTACATTCAATATTATTTTGTATTAGTTTTAGGTGTACAGCATAGTGATTAAATAATCATATACTTTACTAAGGGCAGGGGGGTGGCCCTTGATATTGGCATGGTGCCAAGCATCCACCTAGCACAACACATAGTTATTACAATATTATCGTTTATATTTCCTACCATTTATATCCTTGTGCCCAATCCTTTCCTGGGAAAGTGTTCCAGACAGAAATTGCAGCTTTACCCATGTCTTGAAGGGAGGGAAGAGTTTGCCTGTATTGGGGGTTTATTTAAAAGATCTATTTGCCACCCAATATCAAGCTTAAATTTTATCCCCAACTTTAGATTTTTATTAGTAAAATAAGTTGATACTTTAAAATAGTTTGTCTTATTTCTAAAATGTTTGAAAATTTAGAGGCTCAGCCAAATAGACTTATGTTATACCAACAACATCACCAAAAGGTCAGTCAGTACCTGAGAAGTAAAATTTCTTTCCCAATTATGTAGCATGTGTCTAGATGACTCTCCAGAGCAGCCGTCTTCTAAGTTTTGACTGATTATTTTAGGATACTTTAATTTCATGGGACTCCCTATTAACAAGAGCTGTTACTGTTACTGTGACAGAAAAAGAATGCATAAATAATCATCATGACTTTTCAGGACTCCACTCAGAAAATACACATCATTTCAGGTTCACATTTTATTGGCCAACACAAATCATATGACCATGGCCGTCTCCAAGAGACATGTCCTCCCCCGCCCCACAGAATAAAATCAGATACCTTGATGTGCTCTAATGGATTTTCCTTGTCCTCCTTTTTTGATTATTTTAGCCTAGTTCACTTTATGAGTGACCTAAGGCAAGAGTTAAGTCAAGAAGGCTACTGTAAGTACATCTATCTCAAATCCTAAATCTCAAGTATTTATCTATGTCTTAATATTCTAGCATCTTACCATTTCATTCATCAGCAAAGTCAGAGATCAGGAGCAATAGTTTTGCTGTTTCTCCAATGCTAAGAATGAAAGGTATCTCTTAGGTGTTTAAATATAGAAATGTACAGTTTCTAAGAACATTGGACCTATGCCAGTAGTACTAAATGATGTAGCAGGTATGTGAGCACATAAAGGTGTACAAATCCTCATTGGTCCTTTCTTTAAACCTTTTCAATGACCCATCCTTTAGGATATTAGAGCAAAAAATATTCCTAATATTTTAATCAGAACAGCCCATTCCATCCTCTGCTGGAGCTGTAATTAAATTAGGCATTTTGGTTTGACAGTGACACGAAAAGAGCAGAAATGAATACCAGGTGTCTGTGAAAGCCAATATTACCTTAATGTCAATAATGTCTATATGGCAGAAGGTCTGCATTGAATAGTAAGACAAGATGGGGTGAAATGATGGGAGAAAGTATCTCTAAAAATCTAACTTTACACCTAATATTTCAATGTAAATATAAAATATGCTTATATTTTAGAATTCTAGATATTTTAGAAGCATAATATTTCTAAGGTTTCTAATACTATTAGCTAAATTATGTTAACCCTATCATAGCTATAATAAATAAAATATCTGTTTCAAATCACCTCAAGTAATCATTTCTGGATATTTAAAAGCAGTTAAAATATTCATTCATTTAATTGATCAGAGATTGGTTGTCTGATAATACCCAGAGCAATGCTATATGCTAGAAGAAAGACAAAAATGAAAGTGATACTTTTTTCTGAGAAGCTAAAAAATTAAGTAACGATGATTCTATTACAGATGTTGACTTTACAAAAGGAACAGGTAAATAAGGTCAAATATAAGCACATGGTTTAATACCATAAGTAGGAATAAGATAAAAAAAATTTTTTCACATCTAGTAAGAAGGAAGTTTCTAGAGCTCAGTTGTATTTTGAAAGTTATTCATTCCCTTGTAGTTAACATTTTAATTAATTACTATGAAATACATTGGAATGAGATCTCAGAAGTTATTTTTAAATCAGTTCCCCTGTCTTTCTCTGCTAACAAAGTTGTAAAACTAAAATAGATATCTTCCAAGGCTCCTTTGCCGCTATGATTAGCCACATGAAGTGCCCCATGGAGGACTTATCTTCCTTTTGTGCTTTTCCTTTTTCTCAATTTAATTGAGACGTGTCCTTTCAGTGTTCAATAGTCCTGTGATCATGACAAGCTAAAAGTGAAGCAGGAAGATAAGAGATAGAAAGTCACAATCCTGATTAAATCACACTACAGCTCTGAATTACCTCTTTCTAGTTCTTTTTATTTTTAACATAAGAAATGTAAGCCTATAACTCATGTAAGTTATAGTAGTAGGGTTTTCTTTAATTCAAAGTCAAATGAAAACATAATGATAGAGTGACTATCAGGAGACTGTTAGCTAAGAACCCTTAAAGAAAAACTTTTTTGTCTGTTAACTATTTACTTTCTATTAATTTTGATTGCAGAAAATTAATAGCCAACATTATTTATATAAATCAACATAGATGTTTTAATGTAGTTTTTGGTACCTTTTTATTTTACAAAACAAGATTAAATAAATGGAATGAAAGCCTGCTCCATGGCATTGCTGTACAAATGAGAACCTCCAAACTTCTGGATGTTCTCCCATTATCAATAGTTATACAAAGAAGTGTACACAAGCTTACATACTTAATTCACAGAGAAGGTTGGTACTCAAAAACAATTTTACACAGAGTAGGGAAATCAATCAGACTTACTGTGAAATAAGAAGCATAGCACATTTTCCCAAAGAGAATTTTCTAAAATATAATATTAGATCAGGGTTGCTCATTCATAGTGCATCTGCTAAGGGATTAGATTCAAATCTTAGTATTTGACCTATTGTTACTCTTCTGAAACATGAGGGATTGTTTTCCTCTTATGGATTTACTGAAAGCAAATTTGCCAATATAAATGATCTGTCACTTAACCCAAGAAAAGATTTATTATTTTCACTGAAAAGTTATTTGCAATAAAATGAACATAAGACACGAAAGACAGGTTCCCAGTTTCTGATGTGTCTTCCAGTTTATTTGAGTGGCACGAACTGCACCTTCTTATGCTTACTAAAGTCAAGGGTCTACCAACTTCTTGCAAACTTCAACAAAAATAGTCATATTAGAGACTGATTCTTCAATGGTGGGAAGGCAAACAGACTTGTAGTAATTGACCACAAGTCTTTTCTAGATGTTGCATAATCTCTGATTTCCTGTTAAGCTAACAATTCCCTCATCACTTAATTCACTGAGTACTTCCAGAAAGTGATACTGTTGCTTCTCAATCACTAGTGATCAAGAAAGGTAAGGACCATTTGCTATAATGCGTCGTTCAGTTCCACAATATCTTTGCTGATATTTTGTTTGGATAATTTATCCATTGTTGACAGTAGGGTATTAAAATCCCCTACTATAAGTGTGTTGCTGTCTATATCTTTCTTGAAGTCCTCCTGGATTTTCCTTATATATTTGGGTGCTCCTGTGTTGGGTGCATAAAGGTTTACAATGTTTATGTCTTCTTGATGAATTTTTTAATTGAAAATTATGAAATGTCCTTCTGTATCCCTTTTTATGACCCTTGTTTCAAAGTCTATTTTGTCTGATATAAGTATTGTTACCCTGGCTTCTTTTTCCTGTACATTTGCTTGGAATATTTTTTTCCCACCCTTTACTTTCAGTCTGTGTAGGTTTTTTGTTCGGAGGTGGGTCTCTTGTAGGCAGCATATGCAAGGGTCTTGTTTTCTTATCCATTCAACTACTCTATGTCTTTTAATTGGAGTATTTAATTCATTTACATTTAAAGTTATTGCTGATAGGTACTTATATTTTTTCTCTTTGTACTTGTGTTCCTCTCTCACTCTTTTTCTTCCTCTTCTAAAGCAGTCCCTTTAGCGTATCTTGTGATGTTAGTTTGGTAGACGTATATTATTTTATCCTTCTTTTGTCTGGGAAACTCCTTATTTTGCCTTCCATTTTAATTGAGAGCCTTGCTCAGTAGAGTAGTCTTGGTTGCAGGCCTTTGTTTTTCATAACTCAGCCTGAACAGACACTTCTCCAAGGAGGACATACACAGGGCCCAGAGACACATGAAAAGATGCTCAGCATCACTAGCCATCAGAGAGACGCAAATTAAAACCACAATAAGATACCACTTCATACCAGACACAATAGTGATCATCAACAAATCAACAAAAAACAAGTGCTGGTGAGGATGTGGAGAAAAGGGAACCCTAGTATACTTGGAGGGAATGCAGACTGGTGCAGCTGCTGTGGAAAACAATTTGGAGTTTCCTCAAAAAACTAAAATGGAACTCCCTTTTGACCCAGCAATTCCACTGCTGGGATTATACCCTAAGAATCCTGAAACACCAATTCAAAAGAACTTATGAACCCCAATGCTCATAGCAGCACAATTTACAACAGCCAAAAATTGGAAGCAACCTAAGTGCCCAAGACTAAATGAATAGATCAAATAGCAATGGTACATTTACACAAAAGAATACTATGCAGTTGAATGAAAGAAAGAGCCACTACCCTTTGCAACAGCAACATTGAAATAAAAAACAAACTGACAGTAGCCAGAGGGAAGGAGTGAGGGGGATAACAGGTGATAAGGAGGAGAAGGGTCATCAAGGAACGTGCATAAAGGATCCATTGACAAAGCCAAATGGGGGATGGATTGAGGGTGGGAGGTGGGGATGGGGAAAGTGGTTGCGGGAAAATGTTGATGTGGGGATAATTGGATGGGGTGCAGGGCAGAGGGGAGAAAGGGGAGAATAAAATGAGACAACTGTAATAGCATAATCAGTAAAATATACAAAAAATTTAAATATAAATAAATAAATAGAAGGGAGGAAGGAAGGAAGGAAGGAAGGAAGGAAGGAAGGAAGGAAGGAAGGAAGGAAGGAAGGAAGGAAAGAAGGAAAAGAAAAGAAATGAACATTTGCCTGGATTGGGGGCAGCAGAGAAACTTGTTAGTGATAGTTATCAAGTCACGAGTGTGATGGACAGACTTGGGTTCACAGTCAAAATGGAGGATATCATGCAGAGAGCAGAGTTCCTTTTAATTATGAACTTGGTCCATTATTCTGGTTTATAAAGATCCTCTGCTGGAAAAGCTGGGTATTATGTTATTTCAGATGTTTTTATTGGTTTATATCACCAATACATAAAATTGGTGTGGGTATATGTGCGTCTTATCTAATTTAAACAAGATGAGTAGACTACAACACAGAGAATTATGGACTCTGGGGAACTTGACCATATTTGTGCAGAACTATTTATCATCATGTATGATTTGCATAATAGTAACTCAAACATAAAATCTCAAACATAAAAGTGGTTTTATGCTCCACCATATCAGACCTATCTTTTTAAATATATCATAAGTTGTCAAATTAAAACTTGTATGAAAGATAAATTTTAAACAAACCTATAATAAAGTTTCAAAAAGTTACCAAAAATTTCCAATAGATACCACTGTATTTTTCCCACATCATTCATTTTCAGTCACATAAGTGTCTCTAATCATCTACAATAGGCATGAGAGTGGGTGGCAGGTTTTTAAATCACAGTTTTAGTGAAGCAATTTCTTCCTAGAATCTACTTAGATTTCACCCAGGTATCTTAAGCATGCTGAAGAGAGTACACCAGTTTACATACATCAGCATCACTTAGAAAAACACACAGAACATCCTTACTATCACGACCAAAAATTAAACTCTGTTTCCCTTCAAATTCTGTATGAGAGTTTTGCTCAAATTTTCCTCAGCTATCTCCTTAAAACCCCATCCCTATAATTATTCAGTTCATCAAGTTATAATAATTTGATTTTGTATATATAATCTTTTGTGTGCCCAATATCCTAGCTCAGCTCATATACTCTCTCATCTGAACCATCACAATAGTTTTTCAATGTCACCTCATGTCAATTCTTGGTGCAGCTGAATTGATGGTTTTTAAAATACAATGTCCTTGAATGGTTGCTATTGTTCTTTCATTTTCCCCCATTATCAGGAACATCTACAAACACTCTGTCCGTATTTACACTTCAAACACAATGTTCTAACCATTTCAAATGTCTTCCTATCCCTATGACACACCAACTTTTCATAAATGCTCTTACCTCCATCTATAATATTCTCTTTATGAATTCCTGCTCATTTTTCATTGTTCATCTTAAATGACAGTTCCCTGGAAGGTCAAATATAATATTAAAGTATTTTATGTTCCCGTAGTTGCAAACTCTATGAGGCAAAAGATCATGGAACAATAAGAATGAAATTAAATTTTAAGTGGTATCAAAACAAGATTTGTAAAAAAAAAAAAGTGAATGATTAGGTTTGGAGTTGCCAAACCTAAGATATTGCCATCTATGCAGGGGAGGATTAAAAAAATATTTGTTGAATTCAAATTTCACTCAATAAATGTTTATCCACTATATGACAATTATTGTCTTATGTTCTGAAAATAGAAAGGAAAAATGAAAATCTCTGCTGTCCTGGCACTGACATTCTAATAAATTTTGAAAAGGTTTAACATGATATAAAATTATGTTTTAGAGATAAGAATAATGTAATAACATAAAAAAATCTAAAATTAAAAATAAAAAAATTCTGCCTGGCTGGTATGGCTCAGTGGATTGAGTGTCAGCCTGTGAACCCAAAGGTCACTGGTTCAATTACCAGTCAGGGTTGAGGGCCAGGTACCCGTCTGAGGATGTGAGAGAGGCTACCAACCAATCAATGTATCTCTTGCACATCAGTGTTTCACTCCCTCTCTTTCTCCCTCCCTTCCCCCTCTCTACAAATAAATAAATAAAATCTATAAAAAATTGATTATTATCTCACTACTTTAATAAAACTGTTATGTTCATATTGGCAACTTAGTAACTAAACCTTTCTCTTTAAAGGTTTTAAATATAAATCAATTAATGTACATGGCAGCATATACTATAGGAGTGTTTTTGAGAAAAATTAGTATTATATCGTGGTCCTAATTACATGTATTGATTTTCAAATTTAGACAGTAAATATTCATTCTCTGACATGAAAGATAAGATCTTACTTATTCTAGACTACTCCCTCATAATACTTATGTATACTTTTATTGTAGTTCTGTTGTTTAGTGTGACACTTTAAGTATAACATAAAGGTTTATTTATGTTTCTTTAAATGTTTGCAGTAACATTTGAATCTCTACACTGAAAAATGGTGGTAATTAATACTCCCACTTTTCCTCTACATTGTGTCTCCTAGATTCTGGTACCCACATTGTATTTTTACACAGGGAAGTTTAATATTCATTTTTGATTGTATAATAACTACTAAGGTTTATATGTTTGGCACATTGAATCAAGCTGATTAAAATAAAAAATATTAAATAACATTTATAGTATTAATGGTGCACAAAAGTTCTCTAATATTAAACCTGATAAATAAAATGACTGAATAACACATTTTTTTCATTGTATCCAAAGTAATTAACTCTGGAAACACACAAACTGGAATATTCCTACCATTAAGGTAAAATAAATAATAATCTTTATTATCTGATAATCATTTAAAATTGAAAACATTTTCCATTCATATTGGACAGCTATTTTTGTGCAATTCTCTTTGTGTCCATGAGTTTGCCAATTGTCTCATTTTTGTTGTATTATTGGGTTTTATGTTTTCATGCTTTTTACGATCTCGATTATGACATATACTTATTATTTATTTTTGATCTTTCTACATCAATCAGTTTCAATCAAGACTGACTGCTCACTGGGCTAACGCACAGCTGTCATCCTGGACTTTAGATTTTTCTGAGCTCCTGGATTCCAGCCCCTGTTTCTGGATACGCATTGTTATTTCTTGATTTACACCTGAATTTTTCTGAGGTACTGCTCTGGTCACTTGTTTTTATAAGAAGTATGGGAAGTGATTTGGCAGTCCCGAAACAACCGCATGTTTGGTGATGCATTGGAAAGACCCACCAGATCCAGAGGCAGATGTTCTGATACCTGTGCGAGCTGACAGTGAAAGAAGGCAGAGAAGGATCAGCTCCAGAAAAAAGAGTCAGGAGGCTGAGTGTGAAGGCGATCGGGAACAGACTTCCAAATCTAACCTCTCAGGTTAGGAGGTGTTGGGGTTGCAAAGAATATACGCTGGAGCAATAAAATGCAGCAATATTTGTACAAAGCTGCTGCCCAAATAAGCCCCTTGAGACTCACAATTAGAGTTTTTAAAGGGGACTGGCCACAAAGGCATTCTCTACCTGAGTCATAATTTTCAAAATTACAGACTTCCAGAAGGAAAAGACATATCTATCACAAATCACATTTTTACACAAATAGCCTAGTTATCTTGGGACAACGCGGTTCAGTGCCCAGACGCATAAATCAGCCTTCTGATAAGTAACATATGCAACTTTCCGAAAGCAGAGCTCTCAAGTATCAGCCAAGGACAACTCTGTAAGCATGCCCTTCTAAATAGCAGCATCAGACCTATAGTGTTAACTTTTTGCTACACAGAGGAAACTTTCTAATTGCTTATGTGTCCAAAACATCTGATGTTTTGAACTGAGTGCAGAATTCTAGGATGAAATTTTTTCCTTTGAAGTATATTGATAGGTAAAATTCTAAGAAGGCCCCCTAAGAAGATTCCTAGCCCTATGTGTTTACCTTGTATAACCCTCTTCCTTTGAGTGTGAATGGAGTATGATTGGATTCGTGAACATAATTGGATTTCACTCCCATGATTATTTCATGTTGCATGGCATCGGTGACGATCTTTTACAGCTATAACTAAGGTCCCTAATCAGTAGACTTTGAATTAATCAAATGAGAGAGTATCCTGGGTGGCCTTGACCTTTGCAAGTAAAGGCCTTTAAAAGAACTCCAAGGCATTCCTTGAAGACAGAGATTCAAATCAGCAAGACACTTTCACGTTGACCCGGAAGAAGCCAATGCTGTGGAAAGATCCACCTGGCAACAAACTGAAGGTGGTCTCTAACAGCTGAAGGTCTCAGTCCTATAACTTCAAGGAATTACATTTTGGCAACAGTGAGAAGAGGACCCCAAACCTCAGATGACACCACGGGCCTGGCCACCACCTTGATTGACGTTCTGTGAGCCTTCAGCATAGCACCTAGCTTACTACCTTGTTGCCCTCAGAAGTGATTCGAAAAAAAGCATGTACTGTTTTAAGACACCAGCTTGTGGTAACCTGTTATGCAAGAGTAGAAAATAGTGTTGCTCCTTTGTTATGTAGTACTTATTTTATCATAATGAGTAAAGGTACCTGCTCTGACAAACCCCAACACCCTAGGAGTTTAACTCAGTGCATTGAATGGGAGGTTTATTATAATTATTAATTTCTTTTTGTTGTTGTTGTTTTTCTTTCCATGTTTGGGGATGTCTTGTTTTTCATTATCTTACCAAGAAAGTACAACTATTTCTGACAAGTTTTCAATAAGAAGTAAATCCAGTTCATTTAATTTTACATATATGATAATTGGAATAATTTTCTATATACTTCCTCTGGAACCCAACATTTCAAACCTGACTTTTTCTCCATCCACTTAACACTGATACTGAGTTCCATGGATATAATCATATATGACAATTCTGTCCACTCATCTTTGTGTCGTGACTCTGGTTGAATAGGCACAGTGTGGGATTGAATAACCCCTGAAAACCATTTACACATCTGAATGACTAACAATAAATTAAATATAGATGAGAAAAAGGAGAACATATGATTATATTCTCCCAAAGCCCATCCACCTCGATCTTTAACTCAATATTCCTCTGTTCAGATCGCCAAATACCTGCTACTATTCAGACTACACATAACACATGGTAAAAAGTGACAGAGTCATCATGAAAAGGGACACATTTCTGAAAGGGCTGTAGTTAAAATATCTTTTACAAGAACATATGAACATAATTTTAAGCCCTTCATGAGCCTTGAAAGAAGCTGAATCAAGAGAATTCCCTAAGTATTAACCTTCATTAGCTTCACAATAAATCCACCTTGAAGCACCTGGTGGTTATCACAGACCAGTGTTAGAGGCACTGCACATCAGGCCCTGGCTGTGTGGTTCAGTTGGTTAGACTGTTGTCCTGTTAGGTCAAGGTTGTGGGCTCCATCTCCAGTCAGGGCACATGGAAGAATTAACCAATGAATGTATAAATAAATAAATGGAACAACATCTCTCTCTCTCCCTCTCTCTCTCTCTCTCTCAAATAATTAAATAAAAATAAAATAGAAATGCATGTTATTTCTGACCATGCTTTACTGGACACAAGTCAATTCCATGACCAACTCACTGCAAGGAAATATAGTTTAGTAGGGTACCTAAGACAAAGCAAAAACAAGTTTTCTGTGAACTCCCTGCCATAGATGATAATCAGTGTTATTCAGGAACACAAAGAAAGTGAGAAGAATAGAGAAAGCAAGGGGTGAAATTAGTTAATTAGTAGAGAAAGTCTGGAAACCCTACTTAAATTAGAGTGAATACGGCTTAGGGCTTAAGGTCATGGTTCATATTGCAACACTGCTTGCATTTGAATCCTGACTCTGCTCTTACTGATACTATGGCTTTGAAAAAAGTCATCTTCCTTTCGTGTCTCAGTGTCTCTTACCTGCAATATTGGGATAGCATTATTATTACCTATGGTGCTTAAAATCATGTCTGATAGGTAAGAAAAAATTTACCTATGGTATTTGCTATTATCATTAAGTGTTACTAATAAAGCTATATTTGAATAGAGTTATGGAGATACAAGGGAGTGAGTCATGTGGAAATATAATAGAAACAAAATAAAAAGAGGCCTTGTATCAACTTTTAACGTGTTGGCAATAATATGAGAACTAAAAATTGGTCATTATCTTTTATAAGGTGGAACACATTGGTGCCCTTAACAAGCGTCCCTCTGGAATGGTAGAGAGAAAGCCTATTTCAAGTAGGTTACAGAGGATAAGAGGAAAAGAATTACAGACATTAAAGACATATTCTTTTTCAGTGTTTTGCTGTAAAGTGAATCACTGAAATAGGTTCCTAGATCAATGTCAAGGTGGTCTTATTTTTGTTGGAGAAAATATAGCATATTTGAATGCTAATGGAAGTGACTCAGAGGAAAGGGCATTGATGTTGAAGAGAAAGTAAGACAATGATGTATTTAGGCAGAGAGGATAAAATCCAGGGCACAAATGGGCCATAGCAAGTTTTCTGTAATAACAGGAGATATAATACAGGCACATGTTAGAAGTGTGGGCAAAAGGGACCTTCAGAAAGTTCTCTTAATTACATCTATTTTCTCAGTAAAATAAAAAGCAAAGGCATTCAGCGAGGGGGAAGATAGGATCAGTGTTACCTGCAATTTGTGTCAAAAAAGCAAATGTAAAAATAGATTTTTTTAACTTTATTTTTATTGTTGACAATTTAACAGATGTTCCCATTCTTCCTTTTGCCTACTTTCACCCAACCCCCTCCCCATCTTCTCTCTGACCTTCACCACACTGCTGTATGTATCTGTGTGTCATGTATGTGTGTTCTTTGGCTAATCCCTTCACCTTCTTTAAGAGATTGTAAGAATGAAGGCCAAGAACAGCTCTGAAGCTTTGGCATGCATCAGATTTACTCAAAGAGTTTGTTAATACATAGATTTCTGGCACTCCTCCAGATTTTTTGAATCAGTACATCTTGGGTGAGGTCAGAAAATTTGCATTTATAATAAATTTCCAGGTGGTGCTAATCTTAGGGATTCAGTGGTCATGGATTGAGAACTAATAACCCCCCCAAAATGAGTAGAATTTCAGACAGCAAATGCCAGTGTATTGGTAATGGATTTGGTGTTAGAGTTGTATATTTTTTCTTATCATACAGAGTTTAAGATACAATTAGAGACTTGGATTTAATCCTGATTTGTTCTCCCAATGTCACATAAGTAGAGAACAGAAAGGGGACCTTGGGTTTACACAAGCATAATAATAATGATGCACCATAGACCCTGACTTCAGGAACATAGTATATGAGGATGATAGACATGAAAAGGTTTTAGTCTGTGCAAAATAGAATTAACATAGCAGACATGAGACTGCTATCCTTTCAAAGTCACACATAAGACTGACACTTGGCTGTCACCTGGGACCTTGAATTTGGAGAGAGGGTTCACATCATTTCCTGATAAGAATGACTCACTGCATCTAAACCGTGTGTATAAACAATATGGTTTATGCTAAATATCATCTTTCCTTTCCGAGTCTGAAATTTTGGAATATGTTAACCAGAGGGTGCTTATGTGACCAGTCCATGATAAAATCCGTAGGTACTAAGTATCCAAAGAACATCTCTGGTAAACATCGAACACACGTGTTTTCTCAACTCATTGTTGAAGGAATTATGCATCTTGGATGACTCCACTAAGCTAGGACTCTTGGAAGTTTTATCTGGTTTCCTTCAAATGTTTATACACGTACCTTATTTATTTATTTATTTATTTATTTATTTATTTATTTAGTTTGCTGATTCTGACTGGTTACCTTTTGCTGTAATAAGTTTTGGCAATGAGTATGACTGTATCTTGAGCCCTGTGCATCCTCATAGCAAATTATTGTCACTGGAGATGGTGTTGGGGACTATCAACGTCCTAAGGTCAGTGAATTATGGGTACATTATGAGAGTGTGTGTTTTAAAGTGGTAGTAACTAAAGAGATAAGCATTTGTGGCCATAAAAAATTATTAGAAAAATGCAGTTATTATACATTAAAATATTAATCTTTTGAACATGGACATCATGTCTGAAATAGTGGGAAGAGTCAAATCATTAGAGGATAATACATCAAATAACTGAAAAGGCAGTTTTCTTTGAGAAATTTTTTATTTGAGGTAGGCAAATATCACCATATGTATTCTTTAATTCATTTCATTAGGCATCAAAGGGGTCCTTTCCATCTGCAGACTTAACCTTTATTTATTTGGGCAAGTTCTCTTCTATTATTTCATCTCTTCATTTTATCTCTTCTTTATAAAATTTCCATTACTCAAATGTTATATATCTTGAGTTATTCATCTTGAGTTTTCATATTTTCTTCTCTTTGACCACTCTTATTTTTCATCACTTTCATTAGCTCTTGCCAAAGCAGCTGGAGAATGGCCTTATTTCCAAGAATGCTGTGAAGATACTAGCTATCCCCTTTCTTTGTATGTAGAAGTTTCCTGGGTCACTACCAACAGCAAAACACCATTATGTGTTTTCATCTTATATCAGGAGAATTCTAGGAATGAAGGAAAAGAGTTCCCTGAGACAGAAATGCTAGCCTCCTAATGGAAGTATTGTGATTATCCTCTCTTCTCTGCTCATGCAGCTGGTGTAGAGGTGTGGTGATGAAGGTTACATAAAGAATCAGCCATTCTTTCCAAGATAAACGAGAAATAATCCAAGAGAGCTACTCATAAAAGTCAAAGGATTCTGAAATAATGGAATTCTGTTATCCATAGCTGAAGCAATCTTGAAGATATTGGCTCAAATGTCCTTTCAGAAGGGAGCTCTCCATTCGACTTCAAGCAGTGCTTCTAGATGATAGGCTTCAACTATTAATGCTTTCAGATTTTACTTAATTTTTTTCCCAGGTGAGTCCATGCTTTATGGTTTTGTTTTTGTTTTTGTTTTTTGTTTTTGTTTGTTTTGCTTTGTTTTGTTTTTGTCTAGCCCCAACCAATGACTATCTTATGTTAGTATGTTACTAGACTGGCCATTTTGGACAAATGTGACATTCTTTTAACTGGCAACTTCTCTAGTGCTTTTCATGAGACTGACTAACAGTTGCAGATATGAGCTGCCGTCTGAGCTTTTCCTTAGCCATTCCTGCTTCCTCCAGCCTTTCCTTGCACAGATACCGGATCTGAATCAGCATCTGAAAGCTTCTGTGGCTCAGTCCCTATTCCTCTCCCCTTTAACTTTCATAAGCATGCTCTCTGCCACTCCCCAACCAGCGTCTTCTTCCCAGAAAGCCCACCAAATACAGTAGCTTGACCTGGATGCTTATCTTACCAGAGAACCTAGAATCCCCACCAGATGAGTTTGAGTGGATCACAGTGAAATAGTTCTAGGAACATATTGCCATGTACCTTGGCTGGTGTCTCTGTCTCACTCTGGAATGATTTAAGAGTTCCTCAGGTAAAGTAGGAAAGTTAAGCAAGTTTGAGTTATATTTAATGTGTTCATCCTAAGAGTAGCTTGCAAGGGAAAAGCTACACTCCCTTTCAGCAATAAAAGGCTATGGGAGGCAACTAACATGGAAAATTGCTGACAATGTGGCAGAGAAAAGTAGATGACCAAATATTTTGTTTGACTTTCAGTGATATAGAATTGTCAGTAGGAATTTGCTAGCTAGCTAGTGACTACATTTCTCTGTCTCACTTGAGGTAATGTGTGCCTATTTGAGTTCAGGTCTGTGACTACTAGTAGGGGGTGCCCATTCCACTTCCAGGGCTGACTCATAAAACAGTGCAAATCACCCTGGTTTCCCCTCTTCCACTGGCTCTACAGCAAGGCTGAAAGAAATTTTAAGAAATTATATGTTGTAGAGGGTAGAACCTTGGACAGCTGGTTTTAAATGACTATAGGCCAAAACCTCTCATATCTTTTCTTAAATCCCGCTGGCTAGGGATGTTCCTATTAGATTATTAGTTGAGTGAGAAATAAGATTAAATTTTAGTTCACCACTTAAATTCCAGTGTTTGTTTGTCATGGCACCTAGTGTTACTCTGATGGGTACAGGAGGCATTCCAAAAGAGGTGAGTTATGTAACTGCCCGTGTGAACTAACGAAAGAGTGAGAGTTTCAATGGGTACAACAACAGGTCGATAATGTCCAAACTCCAATAAGGACTAACTGTACCAGATTTCATCAGAATTAACCAGACATGGCCAAATTGTTTTCCCATCACTTTAATGAATTTAAACTCCAGCCACCATTATGAATTTCCTTATTTCTTTAAAAATTCATAAGACTTTTAATTATTTTTATATCTTTCCCTGTCTCAGTTTTGGAGGAACCAGCAGCAAGTGGTGGGTGATGAAGGAAAAATAAATAGGCAGGTCTTACCTTCTTTCCCACTGTACATGCTTGAGCCTCTGCTCAGTTCTGAACTAGAAGCAGAAGGAAAACTTTGAATTAGATATGACTGGAGATTTAAATTAAATTAAGTAAAATTTATTCCGAGTTTAAAAAATGAATATCTGTGCTTAGTAAGAAATGCAGAAGGAACAAATAAGTACACAATAAAAAGAGAAGTAAGTTATTTAAAGATTCTTGTCATAGAAGCATCAATTTCCCAACCATGAGGAAACCACTTTGAAAAGTAATGAGTTTCTTGAGGATTGTTTCCAAAGTTCTTCTTAACATAGACAAACAAAACTGATAGCATGCCAAAAGCATTGTTCAGTATCTTGCTTTTTTCATTTAAAAATAATTTCATTAAAATATATTTCAGATACCATTTCACATCCATAAAGTTCTATAACATTCTTTCTAAAAGCCTGTATCCTTTGAATGGCATTATTTAACCATCCCATTGTTAAATCATTTGTCAGTCTGGTAATTATAAACAACTAATTAAATATTTTAATCATATATTATCTGATAATTTTACAAATGTCATTTTTCTCAAATGCAGGATTATCTGTAACATAATTCTGAGGGAAAAAAAGCTAGGACAAAGAGCTTATACATTTAACTTTTTGATAAATATTGTTAAATTGTCATAGATATATTTTCTTATTTACAGCTAGCAACATGTGAATCAACCTGTTTCTCACTCGTTCTAACACAGGTTTTTTGTTTTTCAACCTGAAATATAAAAAATAGTATCAAAGCGTAATTTTAATTTACATTTCTCTTCTTGTAAATGAGCTTGAAAATCTTTTCATGTTTAAGAATCATTTGTATTTTTGACACTATTTATATCATTTATCTCTTTTTCAATGGGGCCAGATATCTTTGTAAGATATGTATGTGCTAGCTGTAGGAAATACACTCTGTAAAGATTCAGACGCATGAGACATTGGTGAGGATTTGGGAAGTCCAGAGGTCTGAGGCATTCTGGGTATCCCCATAAAAACACATACTGCACTTGGGAATATCCCTCCAGTCTGTTTATTGGGTGACACATAAGGCTACCAGTTCCAAGTAGCATCCAAAGCAAGAGAGAGCCCTGTGGCAGGTCCATGCCCTAGTGAAGTCTGTCTTGTCTCTTTTGCTACATGGTTTAGCAAATAAGGCATTATTTTAGCTATCAGTGTTGGATAAGAAGCAACATATTATATAAGTGAAGTCTTGCATTCTGGATTGGGTTCTAACAGACATTTCAGACTTGATTATACCTATTGCTGATACAACAAAATCATTTCCTCAACCCATACTCATGGGCTAAGGGGCTTTTTCCAATGATAAATTGGTAGACAAAGAAATGTTGTAGGTCTAATTCTTAAACTAGTAAACAGGATATGTGTGCAGCAGTAGAAAGTGGAATGCTGCTACATCACAGCTGCCCTGAGGAAGATCACTAAATACGGGCGTAAAAGAAAATCTTCCAATAAACAAAGAATTGGTTTGACCTGGAGAATGAGATGAGTGAGTTATATACCAGATACTGATGATTAAATACGGAAGAAGATTTAAAAATCAAAAGGATGAAGCTACGAGTTAAAGAGGTCACAAGAATTGTCAGTTATGTTTCATGTCAATGTCCCTCAGAAAGCAAACACTTCAGAAGATGCTCTCAGTGACCCAGTGAAGATAGTGACATAGCCAGCTTCTCTGTTCAACCACGCAAATGCCTGTGTAGCTAACCCATTAAGAGCATGACCATGGTGGCAGTGATGGGGAATTATGTGGGATCAATGGCATAGCTCTTTCACATTAGGACCAATCTAGGTACTACCCCTGCAGAGTGTCCAACTCACTATAAGGAGGAACTGATACTAAACTCAAGCCAGACATTTGGAGACTTATTGATCACATCAGAACCATTCCACCTTAAAGGGGACAGTGATTCTCACAAATCAAAATGATTTATATCCCAAATATCTATATTCTCTGCCTTTGACACCTCCAAGAACAATATCAGGTACCTAAGGCCTTACAGAGTTCCTGTAATTCCTGCTTTGACATGATAACCTGCACAAATTGCCTCAGACTAAGAGACGTAATAACAGGCTCATTACCGTGCGTGCCGTCACCCTGACAGCTAGCCCAATAAAATGGCTGCACGGGCTATGAGGTGCCCAACTAAGAAACAACTCAGAGACACCCTGCATTGTTGGGTCATGCTTCTGCAGGATGTAACATAGTCACCATATCAGTCATTAGAATAGGGTGTTGTATCACCAGAATATATAGGTTTGGACACAAGTGACAGAAGAGTGCACCTTTCCTTACATTTCTTACTTGTACGTCCTTAATATTTCTTCCATACATCCTTAATATTTTATAGATTTGAGATTCTAGTTCCTGATGATGGCAGTGGGAATGTGGGGTGGATAATTTAGCAAAGGAAAACAGTAAGAGTCTTAGTGAACCTTAACTTATAAGTAACAGCAAGGAACAAGAGGGTAAAGAAAGTAGTCACTGCTCATCCTGGAATGATTACCACCAATTATCATGAGGAGTTAGGGGCACTAATAAACAGAGAGCAAGGGGTCACACGCCTGGAATTCAGGGCATTCATTAGGGTACCTCTTGATGTTTCCAACTTCACTTTTAACTGTGACTGGGACAATTTCAGCAGCTTCAATATCACAAGGACGAGGCAATTAAAATCAATAATCTAAGTTGTACCATAGGGAAACAGAAAAAAAAGAACAAATTAAATCCAAAATAAGCAAAAGAAAAATAAACAATAAGAATTAGCAGAAATCAATGTGATCGAAAATAGGAAATCAATAGAGAAAAATCAATGGAGTCAATAGCAGTATTTTTAAAATCAATAAAATCAATAAGCTTCTAGTCTGCCTAACAGAAAATAGAAGACAGTAAGCACATTACTAATAACACAAATGAAAGACATTGCTATAGATTCTATGGACTTTAAAACAATAATTAAGGAAAACTGTAATTAACTTTCTGCCCACACATTTGATAACCTAGATGAAATAGGCCAATTGCTTGAAATACATAATTTGCCAAAACTCAGACAAGAGGAAATAGAGACTCTGAATAAGTCTATATCAATTAAAGAAATTGAATCTATAATTGATAGCCCTCCAAAATAACAGGTGCCAGGTTTATTTTGGTGAATCCTACCAAAAATTTAAGGAAGAAATTATGCCCGTTCTCTACAATTTCTTCCAGAAGATGGAAGCAGAGAAAGTGCTTTTGAATTCATTCTATGAGACCAGCATCACCCAAATACCAAAACCAGACAAAGGTATTACAGGAATTACATACCAAAATCTATAGAAAAACTATGTTCTCCAATATAAACATAGATGCAAAAATGAATCCAACAATGTATAAAAATAATTATACTCCTTTACCAAATATGTATTATCCCAAATATACAAAACTAATTCAACATGCAAATATCAGTTAATTCAGTGTATTACTTTTATAGGCTAAAATAGAAAAAAAATCACATGGTTTTTCCAATAGATGCAGAAAAAGGCATTTGAAAAAATTACACACCCATTCATGATAAAAAACTCTCCGAAAGCTAGAAATATAGGGGCACTTCATCAACCTGATAAGTAATACCTACAAAAACCTATAGTTAACAATTAATTTGTCGGTGAGAAACTTGAGGCTTTCCCACTATGATCAGGCTCAAGGCAAGGATGTTCCCTCTGGTTACCTCTTTTCAACATCACACTGAAATGCAACAAGATAAGGAAATAAAAGGGACGCACATTGGGAAGAAAGAAATAAAACTGTCTTTGTTTGCAGATGTAATGCTCATCTATGTAGAAAATCCCATAGAACTGAAAAGAAAATTCCTGCAACTAATGTGTGATTGTAGGAAGGCTTCAAGATACAAGGCTAATGAGTGAAAGTCGATTGCTATTCTACAGACCAGTAGTGCGCATGCAGCATCTGAAATTAAAAATACAATCTATTTACATTAGTATCTTGTGGAGATCTGGAAGGGTTTAGGTCAGGTGGCACAAAGCCCACTTTCATATCCCTAGCTCCAAAAAATTCCAGAACAAGAAGAAAAGCAAACAAAAACAAAATAAATCGTCCCCCCAAAAGTCAAGATCTTGAGTAAATCCTCATATTTGAATAACACCTTGGTGTTTCTTATATATGTGTCTCATTTATTCTTTCAAGGAAAACACTTTGAAGTTAACAAGATAATGTTTCACTATCACCATTTTTTATGTCGTTATCTCTCGTTCATTAAAATAACTAAACTTCAGAGAGCTTAAATTTCCTCATGTAACTTATGTCTGATAACATTTCTTTGAAAGTCAAAGATTATATTTACAAGGAAAATAATTTAATGATCCATGATTAAATATTAAAAGGCAATATAATCTGAATAGGAGTTTCCTGTACATAAAAAACTTCTCCAGGGGCAAAGAGGAGGTGAATGTGACGATCATTTTCTGTGTCAACTTGGTCAGGCTATAGTACCCACCCACCTAGTTATTCAAACACTAATTCAGATGCTACCCTGAAGGTATTTTGTAGAAGTGATAACATCTACAATCAGTTAACTCTAAGTAAACAAAATCAACCTCACAATAAGGGTGAACTTTATTTGAAGTTGAAGGCTTAAAAGCAAAACCGAAGGCTTCATTGAAAACAATGAATTCTGCCTGAAGGCTGCAACATCAAATCCTGAGTTTCTAGCCTGTCAGCCTGGTCTATGGATTTTGGATTTGACAGCTTTCATAATCATTTGTGCCAATTCCTTAAAAGAAAAGAAATCTCTTCTCTTCTCTTCTCTTCTCTTCTCTTCTCTTCTCTTCTCTTCTCTTCTCTTCTCTTCTCTTCTCTTCTCTTCTCTTCTCTTCTCTCTCTCCTCTCTCTGTCTCTCTCTCAGTGTGTGTGTGTGTGTGTGTGTGTGTGTGTGTGTGTGTCTGTGTGTGTGTGTACAGTTGGTCTGGTTTTTTCAAGAACCCTGACAGACTCAGTGAAATATATCCATACTGGTTTAGTCTATCACCCTATCATTAGAGAATTTCATACAAACAATGTCTGAGAAATTTCTACTACCCCTTACTGTTACCATGCAAAAGAGCTCTGCACTCACTCAAAAGGCTCCTGCAATTATAATTTTCTTAGAACAATTCCCATAGGTAGGTGTTTATATTTTGAAGAATTTGATAGAAAGAACTACTATCTTCAACAGCAAGAATGTCACTGATGGAGACATTAAGGATACAGAAATCATGAAGGGATAGTGTATATATCATACTTAGAGGAGAAAAGAAATTAGGTATGAGCAGAGAGCCCCCTACATTTAACAATTAGATAAGTAAATATGAAATATTTTTAATTAGGCAGGCCTAAAATATATTACATAAGAAGAAATTGAATTTAATAATTATATGATAAAGAAAAATAATTACATAAAGGACATAAAGAATTGATTAATTTTATAATAAAAAGATTTAAGAGTCATTGGTCCAAATCTCTGCTTTTCCAGGGTGGCTTTGGAAATTCCAGAGCTTCATTGGAGCCATCAGGTCAGTTGAAACTACATAGTGAGTTAAGGTAATTTCAGGTGAATGTTAGGAAAGGCCTAAAATAGGTGAAACCAAACTCTTCTTCACAGGTAACTAAGTTGTGTTTAAAATAGTTTAGCAGGAGTAATATAAGTTAGAGAAAACTTACTACAAAATATCAGAATAATTATTGATTGCAGATGGAATGAAAGACAACATGGACATGCAAGATGCTCATGGGATTGAATTACTTATGAACATACAGAAAGGTAAGCTAACTGAACACCCTGAGAAATTCAGGGCCCTACGTATAATCATTTGAAAATACAATGAGAATTTTGAGTGAGTCCAGAGTTCAAATAAGGAAGCTAAACTGGATTACAAGTGTGCAACATTAGAGAAAAAAACAAAAACAAATGAGATAATATGTATAAATTCTCTTTGTAAATAGTGACATATTTTCACTTATTATTGTAATTTTTCAAAATGTATCAAATGCATGGGAACCATTTTAGGTTGAAGAAAGTAATTTCAGTTTCAAATTCCTAAAAGGGTGTGTTTTTTTTGTTTCTTTTTGTTTTTTGGGTTTTTTTTGCTTTGTTTTTTAACAGAATAGCATAACCCATTTGCATTCATTTTGAAAACCATTTACTTTTGGACCTTTCTGACTAGCAAAATGGTAATGGAAATTGTGGCTATTTCCAGATAAGCTGAAGTGTCAGAGGAATCTTATTATTCTTTGAAATTCCTTGCTGATTTTCCTATTGAAATGTTATTTGATTTTTGCCACTGACTTACCACAGCATGGCACTTTCAGCCTGAGGAGATTAAGACAATAATTCTTTACAGGCTCATTTTTAGGTTTATCATTTGGGTTTTTATTTTAGAAATTAGACTTCTGGATCTAGATGATCTGTAAAAAAAGCAATAGTTCAAAAGCTGTGTGGGGGGTAAAGGAAGAATGCAGTATTTATTTTAAAGGCGGTAGATGCTGCTCCTGCTGAGTAGATCATCCTATAGTTTCCACCTAAAGTTGGTTAATTGGCTGAAGTTGTTGCAGAGAGGAGAATTTGTGGAACATTAGCTCCACAGGACATATATAAATAGTAACTATGCACTTGAGTGCACATACAAAGAATCACATGTGGAATTTTATCTGAAGAAAGACTTCCAATGGTAAAATCCATCTCAGCTCTGGTTCTCCAATCTTAAAGGAGCCACAGGACCTGTGCTCTCAGCTAGTTTTCTATTAGCTTACAGGAATAGTATTTTGGGAGACAGCTGGACTTGTTCACTTGAATATCTTAAAACATTAAACTGACAGGGATTTTGGCTTTTAGGCCCATGAATCTTTGAAGTAAAAAAATTCTATTTGAAACAAACTGAAGATTGACAGAGTTTTGGTCATTAGCACTAAATATTGTGATTATAACATTCATGAGTAAAAGTTTTTATGGGCCAGGATCAGTGAGATGTGCTATATTGATTATCAAATTCAGTTCTCATAATAGCCCCTCAATAGTTAGATACTGTTATTATCCTGATTTTATTGTTGAGTAAATGAGGATCCAGAGAAGTTAATTAATGACAAAGGTTGGAGATCTGAGTGGTAGAGCTTAGAAGTGAACCTAAGTCACGTATCACAACAGACAATTTTAAAATATGTTGTCAGTGATGACTGATTGAGAAACATAGCATTATGCTACCCTTTTACCTGAATACCTTTCCTACTTACTGAAAAATTGAAAACACCTTTGTTGCTTATTGTTCAGCAAGACATTATGCTCCACTGTACTCCTGCTGCAGGTAGGATCATCTGATGATTATTTTTCTGGTACCCTGTGTGTTGCAAGTTGTATGATACCTGCTTGTTAGTTTCTCCTGGATGAAAACCACGGAAGATGCACTTCACTGGAACTCATGTCCACTCCACACACAAAGTACGTCAGGCTCTGACTATCTGGAATTCTTTTATTTCCTATCCTTGGCTTGTCCTTCAAGGGCCCATTTCACCTCAGTGGGTGAGTGAATTTGGTAATTTATTTGGGCCACAGTTTTGTTGACTGCAAATAGGGGATGCTAAATGAACCTTCATATGAGTTTGTCATGATGATTCCATGAGACAATAAATGTGAAATGCTGAGTTAAGTGCCTGAAATGCACTAGCTAGGAGTAGTATCACCAGCAGTGGAAGAAACGAGTGTAAAAATGGAGGTTATAATAGACATGGTGGCAGTTGGAGTAAAGTCTCAAGTATATTTTCTCTGATTGTAATTTAAAAAGACAAGAAAGGGTCATGGAACAAAAGCAAAGCAAAAAAAAATTTTTTTAAGGAAAAATAATTTTAAAAATCTTAGGTAAAGGGGTAAGAGTGCATGAAACAGTTCGTTGTAAATTTCTCACTGCATGATCATCTTATTCAATGTATTTCCCCAGTATGCCTTCAAATAGAGAAGTGGGATTATTATAAAATGATTCAAAATAAGAGTGAGGAAATGAGAGAAACCTTTTTCAAAATAAGGAGTTGGTTGTAAAATAAAGTAAAATGTTTCTGGCCAACGCAGAATTTAGGTGAACATAGAGGTAACAGGAAGATAATTTTTAATTCATGTGATTCCAGTGGAGTTATGCTGGGTAGAAGTAATCTGTATCATGATTTTCAATTTTGAATATGCTTTTCATATATTAATTATTTTGTTCTTTGCAACACAGATGACAGTCTCAGGAAAGGTTGTATATTCATTTTACATCAGACATTTGAGGTTTATTATAGAGTCACCTCTCCAGAACCAATAATTTTTTTCTCATGCATACTCGATCTTTTGTTTTTGTACTTTTTGTTCTATATCGTTTAACAGTCTTCCATTCATGATATAGAGACCACATGAGTATTGGATCTTGTCCTATATCTTTTCTATAATAGACCACTTTTTAAGCTTATAAATGAAAATGAGGCAAATGCATAAACACATTTAAAGTAAAACCTTTGCTGAAAATTAAAAATTCTATTGTTATTTTTCTGAGAGTTGGAGTTTTCCAACTTTGACATTTTCCTGGTTCCCATAAGGAGAACTAAATGTAAATTCAATGACTTGAACATAAAATCAAATAGATTTCAAAAAGAAGTAAAATGCTTAATCACAAATCATTATCATATGTTTTAATTAAGTTTTTAAACTCCATCAATAAAGTCTCTACTGAAAGATGAAGTGAAAAACAGAATATGGCTTAATGACTCATTAGCATATATTTTCAAATTTCAGATATCAATTGTGTATGTATACATATAGTTTTTATGTTCAAATTTTTTTAAACCTTCCTATTAGCCTATTTATTTTTCAGCTAAGGAGGATCCATTTTCTGTACTCTCAGAAGTATTGACCAGAAGATACAATGAAAAAAATTATTATAAGCATAATAAACATTGGCCATGAAATCATTTTGCAAATCTAAGTATTTAGTACTGATCTTCAAATTTAATCAATATTTCCACAGTTCTACTGCATTCTTATGTTTTCTTTGCTTGCATGTGGTAATAATAAGCCAAAATGTTTGCCTTGGTTTGGGAGTTTCATGAATTTTAAGAAATCGATGTGCCTCTATTTTCTTACGGAAAAATAAATCTAACATGAAAAGAGGTGTTAATTGAAAAAACTAACCTGTGTAACTAATCCCAGAAAACATACCCTGGAAGTTGCATGCATTTTTCTAAAAAGTTTCAGGCATTATTTAATGCTTTCTCTTGTGAATTTCAGTAAATCACTAGATAACATATCTCCTGACAGTGAAGGTGAGTTTCTTCTCAAGTGGACATTTCTTGTACTGTATTTCTTTGGTCGTAGCTTCTTTCTTAAAGTGTGAACATTTGGTACATACTAATTTAAAAAGGTGCATCTCAGTTGTATTTTTATTCTTGTGAATGCTAAAATGGGCAAGAATATATATCCCTCAGGTTTATTTCTAAACATTTCTTGGTTATATTATTCATTGTAATATAAAATCATAAGAACAATACACTTTTAAAAATTACTTATAAATCTGTTATCAATCAACTTGATAACTATTTTTTTCCAATCTTCTTCATATGACTACAGAATTTAAATAGTTATAATTATGAATAGCTTTCCAATAGGTTTTGAAGTTCTTGATATTTTGAATAACACAGCTTTCCAAAGATGCTGTTATTAAAATAAATTAATGAAATTTATTAATTTAAAAATAAATTTCAATAAACAAATCAAAAATAAATTTCAGTGAAATAATTAAATTAAATTAATTTTAGACTCATGTGTGGCTATTCTTTTCAAAAATAAAGTAAAATAAATTTAGTTAGATGCTGGACTGGTTGCTTCATTTGACCTTCATCTGTCTAGCATCTGTACTCAGGTACAGTGTGCCATGTAAACATATAAAGCATTTTTACTTCCAAGATAAAAATATCATTAAATATCACTGCTCAGTAAGAGTAAAGCTGTAACTGCAGTCATAGCTATCCCAACAATAAAAGCAGTTAGAGCCCTAATGAGTACCTTTTATAGTAAAGGGAAACAAGAATTCTCAAGAGACCATGCTGCAAGGGTGAGCTGTATATCTCAACTGGCATTTCAGAAGGCCAATCAATCATTAATTAACTTTTTTTTATCCTAACAGAGAAGTCCTCTTCTGTTGATAGATATCTCAGGAGATTCCCTTTTCAACACAACAGAATACCAAGTATCCAAACAACTTGTTTATCTGAATCCAATATTCAGAGGCTTTCATCTGAGAAGCAGAAAGCATTTTTAACATCATCATTAGTATGAGTATGTTGTCTGACCTAAAAATGCTTGTTGCCAAAGCAGTCAAGCCTTGTCTCCCAAAGTTAAAACCTAGAGTATTAATTATTTCAGCATGTGCTTTTCCCCCCAGGTTTTCTTTTCTTCCTCAGGTGCCATCAAAGGCTAAGGTAGAGATTCAAGTAGCATGTTCAACATACCTAAGCCTCCGGAGTCTCAAGTTATTTTATGAATACTTGAGTAATGAGTCTCCATGAAACTTTATTCCTCCCTTCTTTGGGCTTTTCTTATTCTGAGTTCCCATAGGTTTACTAATTTATAGTAAGGAATGAGAGCCTAATGATTAAGAATACAAAATCTGAAATAGATCTTAGTGGATATAGTAGGGTTTTTTTTGTTATTGTATGCTTGTTTCATTTTGTTTTGTTTTTACTTTCTAGTTAGATAACTTCAGATGAGACTGGCAAATCTTGCGGTCCTCCACTGATGGGTAATTCTCTTCTCCTTACAGGCAACAGGCGAAGGGAATGAACTTCAGTCTACCGTTGGCTAAGGACATATGAGCAGACACATATTACTACTTCTCGATGGGAGCAATTAAGAGCCAGCATTCAACTCTTCAGGAGACCACGTGTTTGAGAAGCTCCAGGCTCTGTATCTCCTTTGGCCTGAATAATTGGATTGCCATTGTGAAGACAACTGTCCTGCAGAATCACCAGGACCTGCAGGACTTTTCAAAAAGTACAATAATAAACTTTTATTGTGTTAAAATACTTAGATTTTAGGGTTTTGTTCTTGTTTTATCACATCATAGACTTGCCTGACCTGACACACACTTAAGTTATTAAAATATTCTAGTCACCATTTTTTCATCTGTAAAATGCTGATCATAAAACTTATTCCTTGTAGGGCTACTTTAATAGTCCCTTAATTTGAAATTTTATATTTAAAATACTCAGAAAAATATTTTCCCTTAGTAAAGGTCAAAAGCATCTACCTTGCTGTTATTATGTGTCACAAAGCCTACACAGCATCAAAATGGATGCTCCGTTATCATGCCTACTAATATCCTTTGAATATTAAGAATATCCCAGTTTTCTTGAGTTCAGCCTTGAATGATCTACCACAGAGAAGTAGTCCCTGTGCTTGCTTTGAATTTCTGAATATCTTTCACCCTTATTTACAACTCTAATATTTAGAAAAAGATAATTTTGTTTAGCTTGGAAATATTGATTCATTCATCCACTAACTCAACAAATGCAATTGAACATAAATTTTGTGCAAATAAGCTCCAGGAGCATTACCAACTTTACTTATGGTGTTAAACAAACTGTCTAAAATACTTCCTTGGTCCCTCCTCCCCACCGTGCCCCCACAAAAATCAGTACAGTATGACTTCGTTTCTCTCGAATCCCTGGGAAAATCAGGATAATTTATTATTGAGAATTAGAGTGAAAGGGAAAAATCTGCTATAATAAGAACAAGATGTTTGTAATAAAGGGAAATTTAGGAGGAAATGTTTAAGTCAGAGGCTAACATTCCAATAAACCATAGGAATTCTAAAACATACTATAACTAAAGAACAGTAAGAAGAAATAAAATGATAAAGACAATAAAATAATGAATAAACATGACACATAATTTCAGGATATGGTTTTATGAAAAGGGAGAAAAATATGACATCAGTATATAGGGAATAGAACTATGTAAAAGAAATGGACAGGGGCAGTGATTATGTAAATCTCTCTATATCTATCTAAGTATATAGATAGATGATAGATAGATAGATAGATAGATAGATAGATAGAGATATATCAGTTGTTTTTACAATATTGCATCATAAACTACCTCAAAATTTTATGACATAAAACAATAAATATTTTCTCATACTCACAAATATGTGAGTTGCTGTTTGAAGCTCTGTTTCAAATTGAACTTTCAAGAGCCTGCGAGGGTTTGAGTGGTCATGGCTGTGTTAGCTGGGATGGGCTCCAAACTATGGATTTGGTCAAGTTAGCCTCAAATATTAATCATTTTATTTTATTTTTTAATAAGAACAAAATGAATGAGATTTCAAAAAAAGAAAGAAAAATCAGAAAATTGAGTTTAAACCAGAAAAGGTGACAACTCACTTTCAAATAAAAATTAGAAGTGCAGTAAAGGGTATCACTGGAGAAACAAAGCTCAGCAAAAACAAATGCAAATAAATTCCACATTTCTGTTGCTTTCGAGTATGTAACTTTCAGTCAAACATGACTAGCTACAAACAAAAAAGTCAAAACGTTTGGCAGATTTGTTCCCAAGTCATGCCTACAATATTTTGACCAGTAAATTGCTACAGATATAAAAGTATTAATGCTAGTATAATAAAAACACAACCTTGAACAAATAGGAAGTTAACTAAGTCACACATAAATCTCAAATTCTGAAAATAGAAAAAGAATGCATATACTATTTAATAATAATATTCATAAATATCAGGAACTACTCATATAAAAAATTAACTATCTATACCCCTGTGAATTGCAAGCACTGATCTATTTACTGTAAATATAAAATCATTTTTCTCCCTTCACATTGGACTACTTATTTCTTGGTATATTTTATCAATTATGATATTACAGTTGTCCCATTTTTTTCTCCCCTTTATCCCCTCCCTGCACCCCAACCCATCATCACTCCCGCCTTAGATCATGTCTATGGGTTGTACATATCAGTTCTTTGGCTTCCCAATTTCCTATACTATTGTTAACCTCCCCTGCCCCATCTATTTTTTTTGTTTGTTTTATTTTGTTTTATTTTGTCAACCTTTTCCGGACACCACTTTCCCCAGCTCCACCCACCCCCACCCTCAATCCTTCACCCATTTGGCTTTGTCGATGGGTCATTTACTGTATGTTCTTTGATGACCCTTCCCCTTCTTTTCCCCTGTTATACCCTTCCCTTCTCCTCTCTCAAAAAAACTATGGTATATTTACACAATGGAATACTATGCAACAGAAAGAGCTACTACCCTTTGAGACAGCATGGATGGAACAGGAAAGCATTATGCTAAGTGAAATGAGCCAAGTGGTGAAAGACAAATACCATATGATCTCACCTATAAGTGGAACTTAATCAACAAAACAAACAAGCAAGCAATATATAACCAGCAACATTGAAATAAAAAAACAGACAATAAATATTAATTATTTTAGATCAAAGGCTACTGAAGGTAAGATAACTCTCTCTCTGTTTTCTTTTTTCCAAGCAGAGATTGAAAACATCCAGGGAAGTGAATGGAAACAATACCTCTTAAGACCAAGGTTCAGAATTAGCATATATCACTTTATGTCACTTTTTCCCACATTCAAGGAAAAATCACAGGGTCAAGTTCAACATCAATGGATTAAAGTAGTATCCCCCTTCCCTGAAAGTTAGAGGAGAGTATGAATAGTTGCTGAACAATAATAAAATCTACCACATCAAGCAAAACTCTTACCTTTGTGTGCCACCATATATACCAAAGTACAGATTCATTTCATTCAAAAGAAAAAGAAAATTGAATAAGATTAGGAAGTTTTAGAACAAAATTTATTTCACACCCAAGGTAGATTACATAATGCTACAATTATTCATTCTTGGATGTTCAATAATTTCTCCATCTTTGATGTTTGTTTATACTTTGTAAGCCACACTCCTCCCTCTTATGTTTCTGCCCAATATCTGAGTAAGCTGATGAGAAAATCCACGAGCTCCAATCTTTGCAGCCAGCTGAGAGTTAAACTCTTTAACCCGCTTCCTCTACTGAGCCACCATAAATTCCTAAACCAGTTCCCTTTTCCTGGTCTCTGAAGCCATTATTCAGTCAGCTCTGGAGGCCTGCCTGCTCTTCCAGAAAACCTCATGATATTTTTACACCCTTTTGGTACATCTGTAACATCATCACTTTTAGCATCCAAACCAAATTTTAGATGAACATCTATCCTGTTTCAATAGGCTATAACAGATGGTTTTTCTAAATACATTCAAAGGACCATCTGGGGATTTGATTTATAAAAATTTGTATTATTGACCTCTCTTTCAAACCCAATAAATGGACTTTGAACTCTGGACTATTAAAAAAAGCAAACAAAACACTATTGTTACTGAACCCAAGTTTGGCAGCCTGCCACCACAAAAGCCAAACTTATGAGACAGGTGCTGGTTAGAAGAAAAGAAGTTTCATTTGAGTGCCCATACTTCTAGAAAATGGGTGGACTCCTGTCATCAAAAAACCATATTCATATCTCTGGTCAAGCCAGCGATTCTTACAGGCAGTTGGTGGGAATTCAGAGGGGAAAAATTCCTAGGGTGGAATTATTTGTTATTTCTCTTAGGAATAAGGGGAGGAGAGACTGGAAGGGGAGTCACACATTTCCTTCCCGAGCTCACTGCCTTTGCTCTGGTGTTCTCTCTCTATTTGCATTAGCATTCCTCTCTTCCCTGGACACCTGTTGTTTATGGCCTGTGCCAGTGTATCTCCCAACTGCAAAGAGGACTGAAGCACAGGGTTGATTAAATATTTTGATTTGTTACAGAATACATAACTTTGATTATTTGCTGGGAGATGCTAAAATATGGTTACAACATAACATCATTATGCAGGCAGAGATTTCTACTAGGAAGGAGGTGAGGGAAAGCAGAATAAAGAGATGGGGGTGGGGTTGTGGACATGCAGGCAGGGTCCTTGATGGCCCCAATATGGGTCTTTGTGCTCAGTGTCCTTGAGTCAGAGGAACTCTAAAGTCAGACTGTTTCTTAGGTTTACATAGGAACTAAACTTGTTGATTCTAGTAAAGTACACTTAGGGAAAAAAAAAACATTTAAAATGTAAACTCTAGCTTTGAGAGAAAAATAAGGTTAGAGTAACAAACTTCATTTCATATTTACTAAGATTAATATGGGTAGCTTTATAAAACTCTAGTGTATTCATTCCCCATTATACTATCAATAATTTTGATACAGAGTAAAGTTAGAGAACTATACCGGAAATACTACATTATGGTAAATTTATCTGTCTTCTGCCCTTTATTTCCACATCTTTTTACTCATATTCAATATCCTGTGTTGATGAATGGTACAAATCTCCTTCAAATTTCAGCACGTAGGTCACTTCTGAAGGGTAGCCAGCCCTGGATATAAAAGCATACCATCACACTGTACTTCTCTCTACTGCAGTTACTACTTTCTCATATTTTTATTGCATACTTATTTGTTTGTTTACCTCCATTTTACCTCATGAATATACATTTTAAGGAAGCAGAGGCTTTCATTGCCTAATTTATTTTTCTATCTCCAACATCAGAAACAATGCCTAGAATATGGTAATTTCTCAATCAGTATTGTCATTGGATGAATGAAGAAATGAGGTAAAAGCACCCTAATTTTTATGTTATTTTAGGTTATTGAAACTCATATGAAGAAATATAAGCTTGAAAGGACTTTTAAGTTCTAAATTATTTGAAAAAGATAAGTGCTTTAGAGGTCCAAATAAGCTAAGAAATTAAATGAACTCAAAGCATAAAGTTAATTATAAACCCATTATTGATAAGAATGCACAAGTTTTTTTTTAACCTATAATAAAATAAAATTTAACCAGCTCAAAAAAAAGATAAACTAGTAACTGGAATGTGAACAAATAATAGATTGATAGGACCCTGATTCATGGGGTTGATACCGAAGGGATTGGCATTAACATGAGACCAAACAAATACCTTCATACGAAAGAATATAATCTATTCCCAGTATCAATAGTTAAATGGCTGCAGGATTAGCCCCTATAGAAAATTCAGTACTCACTCAAAGAATATCATATACATGTGTACGTGACTATAACAGCCAACATCTTATTCATATAAAAAAATCTAATGCCTTTATCTGTAGCAAAAACACCTATCTATATCCCCAAAATGTTTAACACTATCCAAATTTCCCATTTTAACTTCTCCTATTTCACTGACCCAGGTAAACATATATTTCTTGATACTGAAGTTGGAGTTTAGATACCTAAGCCGGGTAACTTTGTGTTACAAATAGGGATGTTACAAAAATAATATCTTCATTGAAACTTTAAAACAGTGAAACACCACCCCTACCCATCATGCTTATATATCTTAATTAGAGAAAAAATGTAGAGATATATCTAATCTATTATATTAAAGACTTTCTCAGTCTCATTTCTAGATGCTTAACATTGGAGCTCATATAAGTCCAATGAATCATTTTTGATTCTAACTTTTTTGGAGGAAGAAATTAAAAAAAAAACAAAACTACCAGAACAAAGGCATATAAACTTCCTAACATATAATGACTCACTTGAAATTCAGTATAATAAACTTGACCTAAGGGAAGAATATATGACTTGTGGAATCAGTGAAGGAAATAGGAAAGGAATAATAACATAAAATAAAAAACAAATAAAAACAACATGTAAACAAACAAAAATAAAGGAGAATGCAGAGTAGCAGGGACAAGCAATGTTTACTGATATAAAGAAATAAACTGATATAAAGAAAGAAATAAAAAGAAAAAATATATGTTTATTTCTTTATTCGCTAAGAGCAGTGTTACACAAGTCAGTGTGGTTACAAAGGGTGGGGCAAAAGCAGATTTACAGTTATTCATATGGAAAAATATAATAATTAATAAATAGTAATACAAGGATAAACTCTGTTTTGCACACTCACAACTGTAAACCTACTTTTGCCCCACCCTGCAATTTAGTATTCAATCACCATGAATTTGAGATGTATTTGAAAATATTTTTGTGGCAATAAGGAACTATTTTTTATAAATTTGTTTATTCCATACCATTAATTATACTGTTGCATGATATGGCTTTTCCTATATCTGCAATGACAGAACTGAATTTTTTTAAATTAAATATTATGCAGTACAAATTCACGCAAAAACAATATTGGTTGTGATCAATTGAATGTTCTACCTCCACCCTTAACTTGAAAGTATGTTGATAGGCCTATCACACACCTTAAACCAATGAATATATAGGTCTTAAGCAAAATTGTACTATACATCCAACATTCTTCAAGGAAATCTTTGTCAGCAAAGGATAATTTAATCTTAATAACAGGCTGAACAATCCTTTTGGAAATGGTCCTGTTTTCCAAATATTAAATTTTATAAATGGAATTAAACCAAGTTGAATACATTCTTATTTATTCTGATAGAAATCCAAAACTGGACATTTGGAAACATCTCAAATAATATTGATATAAGATTACCTGGTATGTGGAGGTCACAATGAATTATTTTAAAGAATCATTAATCTTATTACTTAGAATTTCTGATAAATATCTCTTTGATCCAACTTATGGTCCACAGATAACTCAAATACAAGTCATATAAGAAAATGTTGAGTATTCTTTATTTATTCCACTCAACAAATCTGATTAAACAATTCTCAGGTTCTATCAGATTGGGAATTTAACTGCACCCACAGAAAACTTTAATTTCATCACTGATCAAGCAGTTCATTTTACGCACATGTTGGTTTCCCCTTGCCGACACAAAGCAATTCAAGCCCAAGGCTCAGGGTTACTTCCTCTCTGTTGCCTCACCATATTCACCAACAATGGTATGTATCTCTGCCCTATTCAACTACCATTTTTATTGCCAATGTTTCTTAGTTTCATATTTGAATTTGTTCATTTACTTATGTCTTGCTTCATTCCAATAGCAAGACTTAAAAACCTATTTAAAACAGCAGCAACTTCTGTTTCAAATATATGAGAAAACAAATTATTATATTCCTCAAAATAGATACAGACTTTAATTTGTATATAATGGGATTTTGCATAAGGGAATTCAGGATTAGAGAATGATTTCTATTTTAGGAGGAATTTCTAGGCCAGCATATAAACATAGACTAACAATAAGAACTCTGAACTAGAAAGTAGCATCCCATATCAATAAAGCATATAATGAATCAGTAAATTTGAGAGTAAAGAGTATGTTTGAAACCTGGGAAAAGAGAAATTAAGACTCAGCCAGGTAATAGCTTATCCTCTCATCTATACTAGACCTTTATATATATATATAATATATATACACACACATTATGTATATAATATATATATAATATATATACACACACACATGTATAAATACATCTATACATATGTGACTATATACTAAACTTGAGAAAATTATTTTTATGCTGTTGGTTCATTTTCAACGAATTATGTTTGTAGGGTATGTAAAGGTATAATTTAAAAAATATCATCCTCTCCCATTTTCTACCATTAGTTACATTTACATAGTATAGATGAACTGGTGAACTTGAAAGATACTGCCTGATTAACGCAATCAAGTGTGCAATACTTTGAGCCTCATGAATATTGATATTTTAAAAAGGTCAATATAAGTCCAGTTAAGTGTACTAAACATCACTAACAATTACTACAATATAAATAGATTACTTAAAAGTTGTAATGAGCCATGGGCAATTTTATTTTTCTCCTAGTAGATGGTGAGTCATTTTAGGCAAAGACTGAGCTGAGTCAATGTGTTTGTGTCCTCAACAGTTACAATCATACCTGGTATGTAATGATGTTCCCTATATTTTTGCTGAAAAAAATGAGTAAGTAAACGAAAATGTTTAGTTCCTCAACTGCCAAGTAGCTTTAATATTAAGAGTGTCAGGACCAAACAAGACAAATTTTTATGCTCAGGTAAAATAAGATATTGTTTGGCTTTTGAGTTGTACGAGTAGCATGTAACTTGATTGCCATTTAAAGGGAAAAAGAATAGTTTCAAATTATCAACCTCTAGAGAAACTGATTTACGGAATTCTCCCCAGGTGGAATTCTAATGTAATGAATTTCAGTTTATTACTCAATGGTAGAAATAGAATTATAAACTGGCATCACTTTTTGTGTTTGCCATACCTTAGGGACCTCTAGGCGATAAGCTTGTCCAGGGTAGTTAGGGCCTACTATGCATTGAGATTAGAGACTATAACCAATTTTCTTTGAAAATAAAATTACCCCTGATAATTTATACAAATAATTTATGAAACTTATTGTATATTTTATATTATAAAATATGAAAAACAAAAGGTTCTGTGCAATATTTATATCTTATTATAAATTAATAGCCCTCTCATGCTTAAATATTCATTGTTTATATTATGTGAATTACTTTGTCATCTGCATGGCAAATGTATTGTATTTACAAATCCAAAAAGCTAATGATTGGCAAAAGACTTAAGAGGTGCCATTTGCATCTTCAGTGATGTTTTGTTTGACTTAACTGATTCATAGTGTTGCAAAATCTATGGAAGTGATTCAGGGTCAGAAATGTGTAGCGGACTTGGTGGTCAGGTGACTCAGGTTATCCCTAACCTTAAGTCAGGTGGTGGTAATGTGAAACGCAACTGGAAGTCTCCTACGCTCTCATACGCTGCTGCTGCAAATTTAAAGCATAGTCATTTTGAAAAGTCGTGTGGCATTTTCTTATAAAGTTGGGGTCACTCTTACCACCTAGCACTACCAGTTCTCAGTATTTTCCCCAAGAGAAATAAAAACATATTTTCATGCAATGATATGTATACAAGTGTTGATAGCAGCCATACTTCCAATATCAAAACTGGACACAACCAAAATGTTCATCATCAGGGGAAATTTTTAAAAACCATGATATTTTAATAAAATAAAATACTATTTTGCAATAAAAGTGAGCGGACTACTGTTGCATGTGGTTTCAAACATGTTATGCTGAGAGACAGAAGCTAGTCACAATAAAAGATATAGTGTGTAAGTCCCATAGGAAAGCTAAAATTAATGTCTTACGGCAGCAAATCAGAGGTTTCCTAGGGCTGGGTAGTTGACTGGGAAGGAAATTTTTTGGTATAATGAAAATTCTTTATACTTTAATTGCAGTGGTACATACATTTTTTTTTCAAAACTCAGGAAAAAGTATACTTTAAAATGGATGTATTTTACTGTTTGTAAATTATAGCTTAATAACATTGAGTAAAATTATGTCAATCTTTGATATAAAAGGTGTAACTATAATAATATACTTTGTCAAATAATGTATCTAAATATATACATTTATGTAAAAATGGCAATTTAAAATCAAAATGATAATACTACTAAGACCATTTTTGAAAATTTACTGTGAAAAGTATTGTAATAATAGTTTGGAGTGCTTATTATAAAAAGTAATTTACATATAGCATTAGCACTTTTAACTTTGACCAGATAAAGAACCTGAGAAACAAAAAGTTTATAACTGAAGAATAAGAATTTAATTAACTTGTTTATGTCTACAAGATATTCAATACTGTATCAGGATATAAAATTCAGACCTCTCTGAATTTAAAGACCAAAAAATATAAAAGCTAAATAAAAGTTGAATCTGTAAATACCCTTGAAGAAAATATAGGAGAACATTTCTTGAGTTGGTCTTGTCAATGATTTTTAAATAGGACACCAAAAGCATAAGCAACAAATGGAAAAATTAACCACTAGAACCATAACTGCATCAAATGAAGAAAGTCTGAACAGTAAACAATGCAATCAACAAAACAAAAAGGGAAACTACAAACCGGGGCAGAATATTTGCAAATGCTATACCAATAAGGGCTTAATATTCACAATATATAAGAAATTCTCACAGCTCAATAGCAAAAATCCCAAATAAACCACTTGAAAAAACAATGAGCAGAAGACCAGAATTGGCATTTTCCCCAAAATTTCATGAAACAGGTTCATGAAAACTTGCTTAACATCACTAATTAGAAAAGGTACTAATCATCATGAAAATGAAAATCAAAACCATGATGAGATGTTATCTTACACATACTAGAATGGGTATTATCAAAAAATATGAAATAATAAGTTCTGGCAAGGCTACGAGGAAAGGGAACCCTTATGCACTGTTGGCAGAAATGTAAACTGGTACAACCATTATGGAAAACAGAATGGTGGCTACTTAAAGAAATTAAAAACAAGACTACTATATGATCCAGCAATTCCACTTCTGGAAATATATCCAAAGTTAATCAATAAACAATGAAAACATTATATATATATATATATATATATATATATATATATATATATATATATATATATAAAATTCAGCCATAAAGAAGAATGAAATTCTGTCTTGAGGGCATAATGCTAAGTGAAATAAGCCTCATAAAGAAATACTGCATGGTGTCACTTATATGTGAAATTTAACAACAATTTAAAAAAACTTATACAAACAGAGTGTAGAATGGTAATTGCCAATAGCTGGGAAAGTGGGGGAAATGGGGAGAAATTGGTCAAAGGACCCAAGTATTCAGTTAGAAGATGGGTAACCTTACAGCATGGTGGCTGCAGTTAAAAATATTATATTGCCTATTTGAAATTGTTAAGAAAGTAAACCTTAAGTATTCTCACCACAAAAAAAATTAAAATAAAAACAACAATTTT